>CM040190.1:57652162-57664979 GCA_022606455.1 Callitettix versicolor | reverse complement strand
CCAGAGAATATGTAACTAATAGCCAAAAACAATAATAATTTATTTTAAAACGAAATAGAAAAAAATATTTTCACTTTAAAATTAAACACGCATTAATAAACCTACAAAAAATAATGTAATTCTAGGCTGTAAAAAAATTTAATTGTTTGTTGCGGATCGACAAACCTCTATATTGTTTATAAAAAACCTAAGTTGGTATCTGGTTAAGTGACTGAATTATGTTTGCAGCGGAGAAAATCTTAACGGACATGGACCCATTTATCGATCCGTGTGAAGATTTCTATAAGTTCGCTTGCGGTAATTTTTTGAAAAACAATACCATACCTAAAGAACAGGTAAGTGATAAAACAAAATGATATTTTAAAGCACATATTAAGGGTAGCTGCTATAGGCTACATAACATGAATAGATCAGCTGACTACAGTGTCTAATGCACTTGAACGAGGATGTTCTAATATTTTCGATACGGTAGTATGAGTATCGATGTTGGTGTTTCGATAATTGCGTAACACGAGTATCGCTGTAGCTCGTAACAGACAGCCTTTTCCGAAACTAGTTGTATCCAGTTTTGGCTACTATATTGTATTTTGTGTTCATGCATGTGTAAAATACAAATTGGACTTTGTTCAAGTTTTTATACACTTTACAAATCATTAATTTTTCATTGTTGTACAACTATACGATTATTTCGTCTGTATTAAGTAGGCCTATATATATATATATCTTAATTTTAATTAAATTAATTTTTATAATTGATTACATTTAACGAAAATTTGACCTATTTAAAGGAATATATCGAAATTCAGAAAATTTCGATAAGTTATCTAGCGCAGAGCGGCTGATCCATCAAGCAGTGCAAACAACCAAAATTTTCAACCGTAACCAAATGCTCCAATGAATTCGAACAAGCGTTCGAAAAAGTGTCCGTTAGCGAAGAAGAATATGAGATCACTGAATACTTACGATACAAACTTAAATTTCGGAAAAATAATGAAATTGCAGTCCGAAATATTTGCAGTTAAATAGATTGAATTAAATACTTGAGGAAGGGATATTACTACCCCAGGCACTGCGATCGAGTGACCTATTGTGTAACTAAACCTCTTAAGTATTAGTTAAGCAATTGTGAGCTATATTTTTACAGTCTACTAAGGTGCCCTTAGTAAGTTCCAACACTCCTCTGACCTCATCCCACTGGAGGTCCCTAGGGTCCTGGAAACCAAAAACCCTTAGCCCCCTGTAAGCAAGAATCTCACTATTATAAATTATGCGTTCTGCAGTTTCTTCATCTTTCCTGCTCAGTAATAAGCCCCCTGATTTTCCTGAGTTGTGCTCTGCTCATGACGTCTGCCGCCCCTCTAAGTCTTCCATAAGGAACCTTCTCCAAGAGGCTTTTGCTGTGGTGGGAATGCCCGTAAAAGTTATCCCGTATTTCCTGGCTTGTTAATCCACCTACTGATAGCAGACTTGGCCAAAAATAAAATGATCTTTAAAGCCCGCTCGGATAATACAAACTCAGATGTAGTTTACAGTACAGCCAGTCGGTCTGCCTCTTTATTACTATCAACCCCCTTATGCCCCGAAACCCAATGAAGAGTAACTCGGTTCCCTACAGAGCATTGAGGTTTGCCCGACACACCCAGTAGCTTGACTGCTGCCTGACTATCGGTATAAATATGAATACGGACCTTGAAAACCTGTTTCTAATTCTCCCGAACAAAGTCATTAATGGGCATTACTTCGGTCTATAACACTGTTGCATACTGTCCCAGGGCAACAGCTTTCTTTGCCTTTGGTTTCAGGCAGTACACCCCAGCACCAGTGCCTGTTTTTGTCTTGAAGGCTATACCATACAAGGTCTCCAGAGTTTCCCCAAAACACTTCTCCAAATGTCATTTTTGGAACTGTTGGAAGATGTTATTAACAACTTGGAACATAAGGTTTGAAATATGCTTTCGGCAAGGAGGTCGTCATTTAAGTGATGTTATTTATAGAACTTAGTTAAATGAGATGGCATTCTGTAACAAATATTTTAGTGTTAATAAATAAGCAATACATGTAAAATCAACCGAGTACTAATTATTTCAAAAACATACTATTTTCCTGAATCACCGTATACTTAAGGTATTATATTTCTTACAGAGAGAAAATTGATTTGAAACTGTCTTTATTTTAAGGGATGAAGTTAAGACCATAAGGTCCTATATGTCACTTAATTTCAAATACAATATAGGAAATGATAAATATAGAAATCAAGAGAGAGAGAGAGAGAGAGAGAGAGAGAGAGAGAGAGAGAGAGAGAGAGAGAGAGAGAGAGAATGTTTAAATATCAGATGTCTTACTTAATGTTTAAATATCTTTTTATTTTGTTATCATTTGCTATATACTGTCCACATAAAAATATTTGAATTAAACAAATATTACTTTCATACCTTAATTATTGTTTCAGTCAGTAATTAGTACTTTTATGCAAGCTGATTTCGTGCTTTCTGAAAAGCTACAAGAAATTATAAAAAATCCTCCAAAGGACAACGAGCTAAGATCATTCAAAATGGTGAAACACTTTTTCAACGTTTGCATGGACGAACGTACGTTGAAATATTGACACATTTGTAAAATAAGTTCATTAGTTTAGATAGTTTTGTAGAAACGGTTTATTAGAATAGATAATTTTGTAAAAGAAGGTCATTAGAATATGAAGTTTTTTTTAAAAAGAGATGTTCGTTTGGAGTAGATACCTTTGTAGATGTTCAAATATATGGCTTTTAAGGAATTTGCAGGCTTTACTTTATTGCAAATCCTCTCTAGGTATGCGACAGCAAATTCCTGGAATAGTAATGTGGCGAAATTTACATTTGAAAATGAGTTATTCAGTCGGCTGTAATGGTAATATCCGGATCCGGATTTTGACCCATATAAAGCCACATATATGACTTCTTCGTATACAGCATATATTTAACGACTCTTCACAAAAAAGTTCTAGAGGTTACGGTCAGCCTCAGTTCAAGGTTGGAAACGACCCGTTAAAAGGTTTGAAACCTTTACAATATGAACATATAAGACAAAGTAGTCAAGACAAGAAAATTATCCTGATTCGATCTGATAGTAAGCATGCAGAGTAGTACAGTATTGTCCAACTTATAATTTGGTTAGCAAGTAGTAGCCTAAATGCAGAAAAGAAATTAAACAATTTAATATTAGGAACATTATATTTAAGTATGCTGAATTCTCCTCTACTATATTTATTTATGAAGTAAGTTTTTCAATAAAATTTTAAAAATGTTTTTCAGATGCGATAGAAGCTAGAGGTGTGGGCATGTTGTTAAATGTACTGAATAATGCCGGCCGCTGGCCAGTGCTGGAAGGAGACCAATGGGACGCCAGTAGCTTCGACTGGATGCAGGCTCACTATAATTTTTCAAAATATTCATTAACAGTTGAACTATTCAAGCTGTACATGGCTGTTGACTTCATAGATCCTTACAAATATATAATCACTGTAAGTAGGAAAGATTCATAACTGCGTGATCATTTCGGAAGGTAAAAAAGTTTTCATTCCAGTGAGGGGAGAAATGTCAAAAATAATAATAATCAGGCGTATATACAGTCTGTCCCACGAAGAGGTTTCCCACAAGAGGTTCTCCATTGTGTTCTCACTCCTCCTTTGGTCATTTTAAAACTGTAGATACTTTTTAAAGCAGCAACCAGAAATAGTATGTGAGAATCGCATCTGGCTGCTATTTGTAAAAACAAAGTGGCTGCCAAAATAAAGTTTTGATCAAAATAAATCTGATTTAATACTGCAGTACAGTGAGAATTTTTAAGAGGGACAGAATTTATATATTTTGGCCACTATTTTGTTTCTACAAACATCAGCCAGATGCACTTCTCACATAGTATTTCTGGTACCTTCTTTAAGAAAATCTGTGTTGTTTCAAAATGATAAATGGAGGAATGAGAAAATAATGAAAGATCGAATGCGTAAAACTCTTCGCAGGACACTGTGTATTGACAGTTTGCGCAAACTAAAAATACCCCGAAATTGTTGTGAGCAAAAGCGATTTGTCACGTCGTCTTGTCGGTATCATCAACTTGATCAGTTGCTAAGAATGTATTTACTTTGGCAACTGAGAAAATCTGTTAACCCACAACGCCTTTTTGGTATCTGCTTTGGCCAATATTCAGTTACAATGACCACGTCGCGATGTAGTTATTTTGCATGTCCACAAAGCCTTATGGGTGAAAATTTCGGCCACTGACCGAATTCGGCGTTTAAGTTTATCCATGGTATGGTTTATCCATGACTATGCCTGGATGAATCTATGTAACTGAATGTGACTTTTGCCTGAAAACCATATAAATAACGTTCACGTAAGATAACATTAAGTATACACAATAAACAACACAAGCTAATTTGTCCAGTGAGTTTTATGAACGAATCCTCCAATACTGTTTAAATTCTTCTACTAACGAATCGATACCAATTTCCAGAGATAACTTTTTGGAAACAGTAAACTTGCTCCGGAATCCTACAGTAATTCTCATTTATTGTATAGCAGCTGGACGTAGAGGTGAGATAAAAGGGTTTTTGCAATTCCTAAAATGAACCTATGCTTTCCCTATACAATTCCCTGGACTAATGAACCTATGCTTGCCATGGAATCGGGTGCTAACAACATAGGGCCAGGTGGCCGCCGAATGAGGAGCGGACTAAGCATTCAAAACCTACCTATTGATTTTAACGTAAGTACGGCCACTAAAAGCCTAAAGGAGCTGAGCGGCGTCGCTGGGCTCCGTTCCGAGCAGCTTTGACTCTGTCCTGTTCGGTTTTGAAGCTGATTCCACTTCCTCCCCACTACGCTGACCACGCCTCCAAATTTATTATTTGCCATTACCTAGGTTATCGTTTCCTAAGTTACGGTTTTAAAAAATAATTCCTAGTTTCCGTTGCAGTAGGAATAAATATTTAGTTTTAAAGGACACAAACGCATTCTTCAAAATGACTGAACTCCGCTTCTGGCTGTTGTTCATTTTCATTCTGCAAATATTTGCTCCGCTTACCTCAGCTCAGCACAGCTCCGATTCGCATTTGGTGGCCGCCCAGCTTAAGACGGACATAATACCACTTAATACGCTAGCAATTATTTCCAGTGCAGTATATATATTATCGTGTGTGTGTGTGTGTGTGTGTGTGTGTTTGTTTTAAACGTTTTTTATTACACGTTAGTAAATAGCAAACGAGAAAAACTACACGTCTACTCTATAGCTTGGTATTCACTCTATATTGTCCAGCTCACAAGACATTAAGTCCTTACCCAGAACTGTGTAAAAAACAAGCAATACAACTGAATGAACTTACAATATAAAGGAATAAAACTAATTTTGATTGGTTTTCGTTTTAGATTGACGAAGCAAAACTAGATTTGAGTCGAGAAGTTCTAATTCGTGGCAAGGAATCTCATATTGTTACAAATTTCACCAACTACATGATTGATATATTTGTATTGCTTGGAGCTAACAGAACTACGGCTGAGAGGGATTGTGCCGATATTGCGGACTTTGTAATAAACATGGCCAATGTAAGTAAATTACAAATGATAGAATTACTTAGTTTTTACAGTAGACTGGAGAAAGAGACGAAGTTTTTATTGAGACTGGCAAGCGTGCATATGTGTAGCAAACCTAAAGAGGGACTGCATGTAAAAAAAAATTAAAAAGTGGTTGTAAAGATGTTGATTAAATTGTAAATCATTTATGACTGAATTGTATTATTTGCAAGTCTTTATAAATTAACTAAGGTTCTGCCCACTGGTTTCTAAGTGTCCTCACCCCCGAAGTGATTACAATTTAATATTGAAATCATATCTACATCGAGTTATCACTCTTCGTAATAACTCTCTTTTCAACATTTAACTGAATATTACTATTCTCAGCCTTCCGTACAATCACATTGGCTTACATAAACTTCTGTCACAATCTTCACCATCTAATATGTAATAATAATCTAATAATCTAAAAAACTAATAAACTAATAATCTAATAATCTGATAATCCGATAATCTGACAATCCGATAATCCGATAATTTAATAATATTATAATATAATAATCTTATAACCTGATAATCTTATAATCCGATAATCCATATTCTGATAATCTGATAATCTAATAATATAATAATCTGATAATCCGATAATCTGATAAGCTGATAATCCGATAATCTAATAATCCGATAATGTGATAATCCGATAATCTAATAATATAATAATATAATATTCTAATAATCTACTTATCTAATAATGTTTATTTTTTATTATTATAAATTCTAACAGAAATAATCACCTTACAGAATATTTTTCTTTTTCAGCTGATTACTTGATTTGTTTTTACCACTAATGCCATTTTTATAACAGATCCAACCTTAAGAGGGTAAAAATGTGTCCACTATACACTTTTCGAAGGAAGTGTAAGATTAAAAAATTGTTTATTGGAAATTCACTTCCATTATGTGCTCATAAATCCATATTTGTGTAAAACGTTTCAAAATAAAAATATAAGTTTTTTTTTTTTTAAAAAAAGATACATTCAATATAAAAGTTTGAAAATATAAACGTATTGCAAGAAGAAGAATTTAAACAGATTTGATGAAAACCATCTTTATTTGAAACACTTTTTTTAAGCAAAGTTTTTAATGTTAGTTTTGGCGAGAGGAGTGAAGAGGAAAAAATGATCTGGAGAACAATTTTTTTCGAGAGCAAGCTGATTTCGTCTCTGTTTATTTCTTCTTCCTTTTCGATAACAGTACACTCGTATTATATGAAAACGTTGTGTTGCTTTGGTTTCCGTAATTTTCCTTAGTTAAATACGTGCACGTTTTAACCATTTATAATACATTCGAAATTAATATAAACGTTTATAATTATTGTTATTAATATTGCTAGTTTTTAACAACATAACCTAAAACTTATAATAGCCTATCAACTGTTCAATGAAATCAGTATTACCTTACGAATTAGTATAAAACAACTGATCTTTTACTATAACTATAGTAAATAATATCTAATTTGGGTCTACAGCTTATTTATTTATTTACTTAATTTAAACAAAACAAAATATTTGTAAACATATATTCAAATTAATTATGTATTCAGCAAAGGTATCATTAATAAAAACTTTGCTTCTGTCGGTAACTTCCCTGTTTCCACAAGTATACTTTTTATAGTCACTGCTTATTGGTAGGTTTAACGTAACAAAATCGTTTTACATAAAATTCAGTTGGCTCTAAAAATGTGTACTTTTCAGATCGCGGCGAGAAGAGAGGACCGCCGAGATCGCCTTAAAGCCTACAATCCAATGACGGTAACGGAAATACAACAGAAATACCCGTATGTAAAATGGGAACTATACATAAACAATGCTTTGAAGAATTTCACTAAACTTAAGCCTAATGAGACTATTGTGGTCAAGGAGCCTGATTACTTCCAAAGATTAGGCACATTGTTGAACGAAACTGAGAAAAGGTAATGTACTTCTATTTAAGTATCTATGAATGCTGTCGGTCAATCTATTCCCTATAAGACAAATAATTTTAATCGACTTTGTTGAATCTTCAGAAACAAAACATATACAAAATGTAAAAACCTGACTACATTCCCACTTGCAATGGAATATGAATATATATATATATATACATATATATATATATATATATATATATATATACACACACACACACACACACACACACACACACAAAGTAATGTAAAAAAACATAACTTATTGAAAGTAAGTACTGTATAATATTTTAACTTAATTTCCTTTCAAAACACTCTCCTTCTACATGTATACACTTCTTCCGTTCACACAATGTTAGAAACACTCCTGAAAGCCATTGTTATCGCATTTTGTATCACCTCTTGCAAATCAGCAAAAACGATATCCTCTCATTGTAATTTTCTGACAATGAAGGGTACATACCCTTCCTTGTACAGTTCTGAAGTTTCGTCTGAGGGTCATTAAGGATGCATCGTGTTCCTTTGCCGATTCCACGATGTTTGCTGCTTCCACGACTGAAACTGACACGGAAACGGACATCGTTTTGCTAATTCGCAAGAGATGGCTGAAAATGCGATGAAGCGGCTAAATGGAATTTCGAAAAATGGCTTTCGGGGATGTTTACAACAATTGTAGGAACGGTGGAAGAAATGTGTATATACAGGAGGAGAGTATTTTGAAGGAAAATAAGATTAAAATATTACAATATTTTACGTACTTTCAAAATATTTTCATCAACCAATTCTGAAAACTTTTTGAACCTACAAAAAGTGTGTGAACGTACATACACACACGCGCGCGTGCGCGCGCACACACACACACACACACACATACACAAACACAATAAATTATATTTTACTATTTAGACCCTTTTAGGTCTTTTGTATGTTTATACATCATTAAAAAGTTAAGATAGATTTTGTTATGTTATATGTTAGCTAACTAGGTAATAATCTCACAATCGTAATGTTTTCTATACTTTTGTCTGAATAAAATACAGCTGATGTTAATGCAGCATTTACACGGGGCAAATTGAGGTGAGCGACCAGAGTTCATTCAGCTCAAATTGAGTGACGTAATCTAGTCACGTTGTTTCGACCATTGTTGTTGAGGAATGAAAAAATATCACAAAATCAGGATATAATATAGTTTTGCTTATAGATAATTGCAGAAATCACAGAGTAAAATTAATTTTCACTTAGGTCTAAAGTGATTTTTACGAAATAAGTTATTTTGAATGTATTTGTTTTCACGATTCCATTCTTATATGTCACATTTATGTTAAGCCTAACCTAATTTAATTCTAACCGTGTTTGAATTTAAAACAATGGATACAAATTTCAAACTTTATTTTATTCTCTTGCGTGTACAGGATGTTTTTGAAAAAAGAAATCTCTAGTTTTAATGTGCTCTAGAATCTGTACAAAGTATCATACACTAGTTTAGTTTGTGTTATTTAATTCATCAACTGTTCAAGTTTTACTCAAGTAAATTTGGGAATTCAGTACCTGCAGTTGGCAGGCCTGAATGACCTTGAGAATAACGGCGACAGCTCTCAGTTCAGTGGCCAGTGCAGTGCAATAACTACTCCACAATAAAAAACCTAATTTTAGACATGAGAGTGATGGTAAAACACCTACAACAAAAATATATTTCCAATACTTCCGTTATTGGCTAAAGTATTTGAAGAAAACCGGCAGTGTTTTAGAAGCGAAGTCGTCAAGTAGACGGAGAACGTCTGATGGTGGATAGGCAGGACTGTCCCAATCTCTTGGCCACCACGAAGCCCGTTTTTCTTTTTGGGGACACGTTTTCTTTTGGGGACACATAAAAAATGTTGTGTACGCTGAAAAGATCCGTGACAGTAACAATGTACGCGAAAGAATCATCGCAGCGGTTGAGACATTTACACCTGATGTGTGGGTTAATACCTAGCGAGATGTGAAGTATCGTTACGTGTGTAGGGCAACAAAGGTGTTCCACGTTCAAGTTTACTAATATTAAAAAAAATTCTCTTTCATTGTGTTTTATCGTTGATGTATTTTTTCATTAAATTTACATATAAAACTAGGAAGTTTTATTTTTTAACACCCTGTATTTCTTAATAATTGTTCGTATCTCGTTACGTCCTGTTTTATAATTTTAGAAGCTTTCATAAAGTACTGCTGCCCTCACGCCATAATTTAAAAAAATAATTGTTGACTTTGTGATCATGATTTCATACACTTCCTGTGCAGGACCATTGCAAACTATATGTTGTGGAGTGCCGTCTCCAGAACTGTGCCACTCCTGCCTAACGCCTACAGAAAGAGGAATTTTGAATACATGCAGACCGTAACAGGCGTACAGCAGGTCCTGCCAAGATGGGACGATTGTTTCATAAATACTCTTAATAGGTATGCCAGTTGCTTTGACTAGACGAACATAAATTTTACACAAACTTTATGTTCAACGCATTATGATAATGCGTGTCCATGGATGATTAAGATAGTTTATCAATTGTAGTTAAATCGTAACTTTATTGTAGGTTAGTACAGTTTATTATTTTTCACTGCAAAGAATTTTGAAGGAATGCACTCATTTTGAAACCTTAAAAATCAATTATTTTTCTTCAGAAGTATTTAGTAAGATGCGTATTAAGAAAGCTTATCATTTTCAGAAGCGTTTCCTTCACTTGTGTAAATTTCTTTTAAAATTTATTTTTGTACGACAAAATTCGTGTAAATGAACATTTGTCTACTAACAAAGAAAAAGTAACCTTATCTTGTTTTTTTCAACTATAAATTTTTATGAAATTTGTAAAGTTTTTGCAGTTTATATCGTATTTATTTAACCGGTATTTTAATTTTTTTTATGATAAGTAAAAATGCATATATTTTTCAAAAGAAATTTAAATTTAAAAAAATGTGGCTAAGGTTTAAGTTGTTTTTTTGCTGAAATAATTTTTGGTGGTGGAAGCAAAGAGGTAGATCAACAAGTTCATTCAATGAGTGTATTTTTAAACAGTCTAAGAATTTTATACTCTCAGGAGCTCCAGAAAACAAACATTGTCTATACATTTAATTGTTTAGTTTTCTTAATTTCATGCATTGAAACAACCAAATATGACAAAACAAATTTATTTCCTTTTGACAATAAAATCTTGTACAAAATCTAAGCACTGTTGTAAATTCAAACTTATTTGCCAATATACTTCGTACTAAATTTAGGCCGGGTGGTCACAAAATGCAGAGAGCTGAGCGGAATGAAGACGAACGACAACCGGAAGAGGAGTTCAGTCAGTTTAAATAACGCGTTTGTATCTTTTAAATGTAAATGATTATGCCTACTATAACTGATTCTAGGAAACTACTGTGTTTACAACAGAAAACAGGAAATAATAAGTTTGGAACCGTGGTGAGGAAAAGGAGTCAGCTTCAAAACCGAACTAGTCAGAGTCGAAGCTTCGCAGAACAGAACCTAGCGACACAGTTACACTCCATTCAGCTCCGTTACACTTTTAGTGGCCGAACGTACACTAAAAACAATAAAGCAGGTTTTAAATTAGTAGTCCGCTCCGTTTTTGGTGGCCAACTGGCCTAACCTATTTTTGATATAAATACGGCTCTCGAAAGCTTTAAACAAAGTTTTTTCCCATTTTAATGTCTGTTTATTAGGTTAAGATGTAATTTTGTCCTCTCTGCCCTGCGAAACAATTCGACAGTTTCAATGGAAACTGAACTTGATGGAAATAATTCAATTAGCTAAGGATTCTCTCCCAAACATATAAACTTACTAAGTTTATATTGAAACAAAATGTTTGTCAACATTCAAATTTATCAAATGTAATTTTTATTCCCTGAAAAATACCGTAGCGAAGCAAGGACACATCTACTTAATGATAAAATACAATTTTGTTACAGGTTTTCGTTGGCCATCAGCTCAATGTATATTCGTAATTTTTTCAAAAACTCTTCTAAAGAAATTGTAACAGACATGGTGCATAGGTTGCGTAAAGAAATGTTGAACATTTTGGAAAAGATAAGTTGGATGGACATTGAAACAAGGTATATTTTGAATTTGTGTTTTTTTAAAATTTAGGTCATTTCTTTGGATATAATTAATTACTGTTACACACACACACACACACACACACACACATATATATATATATATATATATATATATATATATATGTTATTTTCCATAATTTGTTTATAAAAAATTGTATTATATACACATAAATCGTTTTAAAATAATTGAAAGCCGCCTCGGTGGCCTAGTTAATAACGTGCTGGGCTATCACCCCGAGGACCCGGGTACGATTCCCGGCTAGGGCTTGGCATTTTCATACGCTATAAATCATCCCATCGTCTGCATTAGCCCAAATGTGCACAATAATTTATTGTTAAAAAAAATTAAAATAATTAGGGTATAAAATGAAGAATATGTTCTATCATTAATAATCTTAAATAATAGTTTCGTTTTTTGTTCAAAAATGTTTAATTTGCACAGGTAAACCTAAAGACTGACAATCAAAATTGTTACAGTATAGTTTGATTTTTTTTTTTTTCACTATACGAATTGTAAAGAAAGCTCGGTAAACGATCTTGAGATTTTTTTAGATTTGTACTTTTGGATAAAAAAAGTATATTTTGCGTGTGCTCGTTCTTGCGTGCTTGCGTGCGTGCGTGAAAATCGTTTTATTGGTTGTTGAAAATTTGGTCACATAAATATTTACAAGTAACATGAATCAAATTGGGTCAACATTACGAACGTGAGCGTGCTAACACACACACACACACACACACACACACACACACACACACACACACACACACACACACACACACACACACACACACACACACACACACACACACACACACACATATATATATATATATATATATATATATATATATATATATATATATATATATATATATATATGAGCAAATTTAAACGATTTCTCTATAGGTGATCCAGAGTTCAAGATCGGTTTCGGGTCTGGGTCTTACCGTGATGGCTTCTCTAACATCTTTACTGCTCAGATTTACAGAATTATTGACTACAGTTTACAATTGACCTGTTTTTCTTTGTTGATGTGCGTTTTCTTCAAAACGATTCCTGTATGCTTAATTATATTATTAATCTTAATAGATGAACGCCTTTTGAAATCCATAAAAATATGTATGATTGACAAAGAGGAATAACATAAATACAGGGTGAAGCGAAATATCCTAAACTTGTAATATAACATTAGATAACATTAGAATGTCTTCG
>CM040190.1:57497162-57647162 GCA_022606455.1 Callitettix versicolor | reverse complement strand
AGACCAGCGAAGCGTTCAAGGAGCGTTCCAAATGTGTGATAGACCAAGCCAACATGTATACAGTGGAAGATGTAAACCTCACTGTGAGTTGTTTTTGTTTTTTACACCTGAAGATGGTCAATTTTTCCGTTCAAATGCCCTTAACGTTTCACAGTTCAATTAATATTCTAAAAAAGTACACATGTGGAACTGGGAGAGTTACCAACAGAAATCTTGTTAATGATTTCTTTGCTGAATATATAATTAGTTTGAAGATATGTCTACAAATATTTTGTTTTAAATAAATAAATACGTGAACCTAGCTTAGATATTATTCACTGTAGTTATAGTAAAAGATAGTAAGTTGTTTTATATTAATTCGTAACGATCAGCTTATTTCGTTGAACAGCTGATATAGGTATAAGTTTTAGGTCTAATAATAAACGAGAATTTCTGTATGTTTGTAAGCCCTTTGCTTCAAAACTTTGTAGCTTTTTACTACCGTATACTTGAACAAACGAATTGATCATGAAAGGTTTCTTATAAGTATATCAGCTGACCGATTAAATATCACATTTAGGTATACGTTTGTCCATGAAAACATTGTCCAAATTTTGTATTCTCATTTTAGGTTAATGGGATCAATACGCAGGGAGAGAACATGGCGGATGTTGGAGGCGCCATGCTGGCAATGAAAGCATATAAATCGTGGGTGAAAGCGCACGGCGAAGAGCCGAGGCTGACCGGTCTGGAAGAGTTCACGCCCATGCAGACGTTTTGGATAAAGTCCGCAAACTTATGGTGCACCAAAAACCGCAAGCAGTCATTGTGGCACTCTGTAATGACAGGCGTACACCCACCGGAAGAGTATCGCGTCTATAACTTCGTGAGGAACCAGAAGCAGTTTGCCATTGACTTTCGTTGCCCTGTGGGGTCTAAAATGAACCCAGCGGATAAATGCAACGTGTGGAAGGTTGATTAAGGGTTGACAAGACTTTGTATAGTTATAAATAAATTTACAATCATTTCTTGACTTTTTGGTGCATATTTTCCTTTAATAGTCGAATAAAATAACAAAACCAATAAACCCAATTCAAAATTGGTTTTAATGTATGCCTTAATCCGACTATAAACCAACCGCTTAGAAAACGGGCCTAAGAACACCAGTGAGAGAAAAAGAAAAAATGTACGTGTGAGAGGTCGAGTACCACTCTTCTCAACATATATCCCTCTGTTCAATATCGCTAAGTAGTAACAGTTTGTAGACTCAGATTGGCAGACTCTGTTTTACTGAACTGTTGGAATAAGCTGGGGGGGATTCCCATACATGAGCGAGAAATTCCGCCGTTCACTAAGTGGCTGCACTACAATAATATGCGGATATCAAACTGACCGAGCAAAGCGAGGTAATTATTTTAACTCGACCGTTTGACATTAGTCAAAATAACCAACTGTTTTGAAATTTGTTATGAAGGTATAAAGTCCGAGCAACATATGTAACAAGGTGGTCTTTAATTCAACGATGATTAGTGTAATTGATGGCTATTTACTCCAAGATTGGAGAACGGTAAGACCAGTGGTAATTTGACTGCTTCAAGAAGAAAGAGCATAAAATTTCTAACAAAGTTGGTCCAGCAATCGGATCCAGATGATAAAATCTGATTAAAAAAGTATAACATTGTATTGCGAGATACAGAACATTTTTTCAAATTATTAACACTTGTCTGAAACATTATCAAGTTGCCTACAACTTTTTTTTACTGCGGAAATTAAAATTTAAAGAAAATTGGCATATTAAATTATTGGACCGTTCGTCGAAACCTCCACCATGTTAAAACAAAGAGGGTATTTAAAATATATCAACGACCATCTGATTTTCACTCATCTTAATATATAAAAGAAGAAGTCCTGACTGACTGACTGACTGACTAACTGATTCATAATCAACGCAGAGCCAAAACTATTTTAGCAAGCGACTTGAAATTTTCAAGGTACATTTATGTTACCATGTAAGCGGTACACGAAGAAAGGATTTTGCAAAAATTTTGTTTTAACACCTTTAAACTATTTACCGAGTCCAAATTTGATAAACAATGTACAGTCAATACTATTATGGCTATAGACTTGAAATGTTCAAAGTATCTTGTTACAAAAATGTCAAGGTGCACTAAGAAAGGATTTTGGAATAATTTGATTGGAGTTACCCAGTCCAAATTTAATAGTCAACGTATAGCCAATATAATAGCTAAAGATTTGAAATTTTTAGGGGGGTGCTCACATTTTAAGGGGGTGCTCTGAAAAACGATTTTTCAGTACTCACCCCCTAAAAAGAGGTAAAAATGACGTACAATATTTTTTATTGGAAAATATGTTTTTCGTCTGACCTTCTTAAAACGTAACATAGTCACTCTTAAATGTAAGTAATGAAATATATTTTTCACCATCTTAGAAAACTCATCCCCTAAAGAGATTGAAAGGAGGTAGAAAATGTAGAAAGGGGTATACAATTTTGCATTAAAAAATATTTTTGTTTTGGATCGTATATTCTGGAAATATGCTATGAAACACAAATAATGAAACACATATTTCAACATTTTCCGAATTCTTTTCCTAAAAGTTTTAAAATGTAAAAAAGAGGTATAGTTGGAGAAAAAGAGTGTTTTAATTGGAGAAAAATATTTTTTATCGGCTTTTCTTAAAAGTAAACAACATATTTTAGAACAGAAATTATGATAATAATATAATAATATAATTCAGCATCCCCCATTCATCCCCTAAAAGGACAAAAATATAAAAGAGGTATAAATGTTTATATTGGAGAACAATATTTTTTTATCAGATTGTCTTAAATTCGAATGGAACAAGTTTGAATAAAACAACATATTCATTTTGTAATATTTTTTCATGTTCACTGTAAAATAATCACGAGTTTAGATAATCACTCTTATATTAATATATTTTTTTATGTTTATAAATTATTACATTACTGAAACAGTTTAAGTTTCTTGGGCGAAGCCACGACGGGTAATGCCAGTTTAATATATAAAAGAAGTCCTGACTGAATGACTGACTGATTCATATTGAATGTAGAGCCAAAAATATTTTAGCTAGCGACAAGAAATTATCAGGGTACCTTTATGTTACTATATAGACATGCACTAACAAAGGATTTTTCAAAACATTGATTTTAACGCCATGAAACATTTTACCCAGTCCAAATTTAATAATCAACGTACAATTAATACTATTATAGCTAAAGACTTGAAATTTTCAGGGTACCTTCTAACATCAATGTTGAGGTGAGATACGAAAAGAATTTTGCAAATGTTTGGTTTTAACAGCATTAAAATACTTACCCAGTCCAAATTTAATAATCAACGTATAGCCGAGACTATTATAACTGGTGACTTGAAATTTTCCGGGTTACCACCACATGTAGGGGTACACTAAAAAACGGTTTTTCAGTATTCAACCCCAAAGAGGTAAACATGAGGTACAACAATTTTTATTAGAAAAAATATGTTTTTCGTCTGACCTTTTAACGTAACATAGTCACTCTTAAATATAAGTAATGAAATATATTTTTCACAATTTCCCAAAACACATCCCCTAAAAAAATTGAAATGGGGTAGAAAATATAAAAAAGGGATATACAATTTTATATTGAAAAATATTTTTTAATCGTATATTCTAGAAATATGCCATGAAACACATATTTCAACATTTTTATGAATTTATCCCCTAAAAGAGTAAAAAGGAAAAAAAGGTATGATCGGAGGAAAAAGAGTGTTTTCATTGGAGATAAATATGTTTGATAAAATTTTACAAAATATTGTAAAACACAAATTATGATACACGTAATTCAGCCTTTTCCCCCCGAATTCATCCCCTAAAAGGACAAAAATATAGAATAGGTATAAATGTTTATATTGAAGAAAAATATTTTTAATCATATTTTTTAAAATCCGAATGGAATACGTTTGAAAACAATAATACAGCATATTCACGTTATAATATTTTTTTATATTCACTATAAAATAATCACGAGTTTTTAGATGATCATGCTTTTATTAATATACTTATTTATGTTTCTAAACTATTACATTACTGAAACAGTTTAAGTTTCATGGGTGAAGCCGCGACGGGTAATGCTACTTTGTTTAATAAAATATTATTACAATTAACAATTGTTTTGAAATTTGTTACTAAGGTACCTTATATAAAGCGCGAAGAATTATGTTAAAAACTTTTCCCATATACTTCCGTTTCAAGATGGTGGTATCTGATTTATGAGGATTTTAGCCAAACGCATTGACCGATTGTTTAAAATTTGGTACGAAGGTAACTTGTATAAAGCCCATACGATGTGTGTGTAAGATTATTCCCTATTTAATTTCTTTTCAAGATTGTGGCCTTTGATATGCAATGACGATTGTACGCAGTTTTAACCATAAGTGTGGACCGATTGTTCTGAAATTTGGTACGAAATTAACTTGTTTAAAACCGCAATACGTGTGTGTAAGACTTTATCCATTCACTTCCGTTTCAAGATGGACTGCTCTGAATTAACGTTGACAGTATAGTTGTTGGTTATTTCCTGTAATATTGACCGCTTCATGGAGAAAGAGCATAAAAATTTCTAATTCAGTTGTTTCAATTAATTTTTGTCGTAAATACTACTGTTGCCGGTTAAATTGGCGGAAAAGGTTACGAGCGCTGTCATGGAGCGTTCTGTATATTAATTAAGAATAGGCTTATACTGCGACGTCTACTGTTCTTTGAACTATATCTACTAGTTAGGCTTATCCACTACACTATATTTTTTTCATTAAATAACAAGAATAACGTATAAACAAAAAGTCACAGAGATTGGCAAAATAAAAAATAAAATCCTTTTTAGAGTAGGCTGACAAAACTTTTACCCCTTCATAAAAACACGTAATTATTCCATAAAAAGGGGCCTGCTTCAAATTTAGAGTTCCGAGCCCGAAGCTCCATGTGAAGCCCATGAAATCGAAGTTTTATAGTGTTGTAGCTATAATTTAGATAATGTATGTGTGTAAAACTTAAGTTGCGCTATTAACATTGGTTATTCAGACAGCTGTCATCATTATTTCTTGTACAATACATACCCAGTTTACCAATTTTTGTCAAGTAATTATAACTGAAAACATAAATTTATACATATAATAAACTTAAGACATACAACATTTATATTGTAATAACTATAAATGAGGCAGTTTTATGCAGTTTTAGTCGTAACCAATTACGACTGTGCATGTAGGGCCTATGTTTAATTACCTTCTCTTAACCTTGCTAACTGTTTTTAAAGAAACGTTGTCCTTTTTTTAATAATTTTATAACACCATATAGCTAATTTTGTTTATTTATAACCGTAAAACTTTTCATGATTCAATAAACAATAATTTAATAATTTTAATATATATATATATATATATATATATATATATATATATATAATTTGTACAGAACTGATGTTAAAATATAATTCTACACCTTTTCAATATCTTACAAATATTGTTGAAGATTTAAAAATTCTATTGTATAAATACATATTTTTCAAAAACACACGTTAATTTAAGAAAATACGTTACCATTTATTGAATTGTAGTTATATAATAAGATAATACCAGTGGGCCCTTGCCCCTTCATAGTTAATGGGAATAAGAAACGAATAATATACAACAATGTACATCAATACGTTGAACAATGTTGTAGTACCTTCAAATAATACCATTAGCTGATATTTAATTACTGTAATAGACTAATTTTTAATTCAGTACTTTTATTTTAAGATTATTATGCATACCTTTCTAAGTAAAATAGTTGCAAAACCATGTAGGCCTACTATTTCTTGTTAATATTAACTTCAGTTAAAACAGACGTTATAGTTATATTTTATACTTCTATGGCTGTCAATAAATCAATGTAATTCATTGTATTCGAAGAATGTACAGTCAATACTGTTATTGCTATAGACTTGAAATTTTCAAGGTATCTTGTTACAACAATGTCAAGGTGCACTAAGAAAGGATTTTGGAAAAATTTGATTGGAGTTACCCAGTCCAAATTTAATAGTCAACGTATAATAGCTAAAGATTTGAAATTTTTAGGGGGGTGCTCACATTTTAGGGGGGTGCTCTGAAAAACGATTTTTCAGTATTCACCCCCTAAAAAGAGGTAAAAATGTCGTAAAATATTTTTTATTGGAAAATATGTTTTTTGTCTGATCTTCTTAAAGCGTAACATAGTCACGCTTAAATGTAAGTAATGAAATATATTTTTCACCGTCTTACAAAACTCATTCCCTAAAGAGATTGAAAGGGGGTAGAAAATGTAGAAAGGGGCATTTAATTTTGCATTAAAAAATATTTTTGTTTTGGATCGTATATTCTAGAAATATGCTATGAAACACAAATAATGAAACACATATTTCAACATTTTCCGAATTCTTTTCCTAAAAGTTTTAAAATGTAAAAAAGAGGTATAGTTTGAGAAAAAGAGTGTTTTAATTGGAGAAAAATATTTTTTATCGGCTTTTCTTAAAAGTAAACAACATATTTTATAACAGAAATTATGATAATAATATAATATAATAATATATGATAATAATATAATTCTGCATCCCCCATTCCTCCCCTAAAAGGACAAAAATATGAAAGAGGTATATTTGTTTGTATTGGAGAACAATATTTTTTATCAGATTGTCTTAAATTCGAATGGTACACGTTTGAATAAAACAACATATTCGTGTTATAATATTTTTTCATATTCACTGTAAAATAATCACGAGTTTAGATAATCACTCTTACATTAATATATTTTTTATGTTTATAAATTATTGCATTACTGAAACAGTTTAAGTTTCTTGGGCGAAGCCACGACGGGTAATGCCAGTTTAATATATAAAAGAAGTCCTGACTGAATTTTTTTTTTTTTTTTTTTTTTTTTTTATTTAACATAATTACAACTA
Source organism: Callitettix versicolor (assembly GCA_022606455.1). Taxonomy (NCBI): domain Eukaryota; kingdom Metazoa; phylum Arthropoda; class Insecta; order Hemiptera; family Cercopidae; genus Callitettix; species Callitettix versicolor. The sequence goes on along the minus strand of CM040190.1, from coordinate 57,640,189 downwards.
GGCAATAAAGCCTATCCAGCAATATACATTTAATAGTAATGTCACTGTTTGTTGAAGTAACACCCACTGATGGACTCCTGATGAACACACACTCTGTTCATGTGTGATTAGTTATACACTCTCACTGCAAAGTTCCAAAGGCTTCGTCCTTTTCAAGCGACGGATCTCGCCAGAGTTGTCTAATAAGCAAGCTATTTCCTTGTTATCGTGATGTATAAGTCTTTGCTTGTGTTTCTCTGCAAATCTTTTGATTTCTTCTGAGACAGTTTTCATCCTAAGGTCCCTATGAAGACTGTCATTGCAGAACGAACCACGGAGCCCTTACAATACTTCGCAGGACTTTATTCTGGAAAGTTTGAATTACTTTTACATTTGTATTTTTGTGCAGCCCCACAGCTGGATTCCATAGGTCCACACCGGCTTCAGTATTTGCTTGTATAGAAGCAGTTTATTTTGTAGGTCTAAATCTGAGTTTCTCCCTATCAACCAGTTAATTTTCCTAAATTGCATGTTTAATTCAACCTTTTTCTTTTTGACATGTTCTTTCCAGTGGAGCTTTGCATCCAGTGTCATCCCCAAGTATTTAGCAGAATTTTCTGGAGTTACTACATGGTTATTAATTATAAGTGGAATTGGGTTGATTTTTCTATTTGTAAAGTTGACATAGGTTGATTTGGATTCATTTAGTTTTAATCTCCATGAAAATCTCCAAGAAATCTTCATCCAAATGCAAACTCTATCAACTGCTCTTTGAAGTTTATTCGATGCCTCTTCCACAGTATTTCCTGTCGCCAAAATTGTTGTATCATCTGCAAAGGTTGCTGTGATTGTATCAACTTCTTGGGGAATGTCTCTAGTGTACAACAAGTAAAGTACGGGCCCAAGGACACTCCCTTGAGGTACTCCTGCTGATACATTCCTCAACTCAGAATACTCTCCATTATGTTTAACTCTGAAAAATCTCTCTGACAGGTAAGATTCCAGAATGTGATGAAATTGTTCCGGAAGATCACGCTGAAGTTTGAAGATTAATCCTTCGTGCCAGACCTTGTCAAATGCTTTGGCAACGTCTAGAAATATACTCGAACATATTTTGCGTTCTTCCAGGACTTTTTCTATTACATGTACAACTCGGTGTACTTGATCAATTGTAGAATGCCTGTCTCTGAAGCCAAACTGATGATCAGGAGTCAGTTTTCTTTCCACAATGACTGGTTTAAGACGTTTTAAAAGCAGTTTCTCAAAAATCTTTGACATTGTTGTTAGTAGTGAAATTGGTCGGTACGAAGTTTTGTCATTAGGATCTTTTCCTGGTTTAAGAATCATGATCACCTCGGCAATCTTCCATTGTCTTGGGACGTACTTTAATCTGAAGCAGCGTTCACTAAGTGAAGAAGTTTTTTATGGCATTATTTGGCAATTCCTTTAGAACCTCCGCTGTGATAAGATCGTAACCCGGGCTTTTTACCCTTAAGAGTTTTGATTTCATGAATAAGTTCTTTATGTGATACGTTATGAATTTCGTATTCGTCCTTATTTTTATTTGCTACAGGATCATTTGATTCTATAGTATTTTCATCGCCTGACTGTCTAGGAAAAGGTTTGAAAGTCTCAGCTAGGAGTTCAGCAAACAAATCTGCCTTTTCTCTATCACTCTTAGCCCATGTATTGTCATTTTTTCTGACTGGTGGCATTTGAACTTTTGGCCTTTTAATGAATCTTGTAGCCTTCCATATCTTGACTCTGTTGTCTCTATCTGCCGCAAGACTTTCCAGATATTTAGCAACAGATTCATTTTTAATAGTTTTTAGTAACTTTGTGAGTCTAGTGCTGAGTCGATTTAATTCAGATTTAAATTTAGGAGCTCGAACTTGCTGCCATTTTTTGCGCATTTTTCTTTTTTCATTAATTAAATCAAAAACTTCAGGCAGGTAAGTAATGTTATTACTATATCTTTTAATTATCTGAGGTGTGTCCTGACTGAATGACTGACTGATTCATATTGAATGTACAGCCAAAAATATTTTAGCTAGCGACAAGAAATGAGGGTACATTTATGTTACTATATAGACATGCACTAACAAAGGATTTTGCAAAACATTGATTTTAATGCCTTTAAACTTTTTACCCAGTCCAAATTTAATTATCAACGTACAATTAATACTATTATAGCTAAAGACTTGAAATTTTCAGGGTACCTTCTAACATCAATGTTGAGGTGAGATACGAAAAGAATTTTGCAAATGTTTGGTTTTAACGGCATTAAAATACTTACCCAGTCCAACTTTAATAATCAACGTATTATAGCTAAAGACTTGACATTTTTAGAGTACCTTCTTACAAGAATGTCGAGGTCACACTAAGAAAAGATTTTGCAAAAATTTGATTTTAACGCCATTAAACTACTTACCCAGTTCAACTTTAATAATCAACGTATATCCGAGACTATAATAGCTAAAGATTTGAAATTTTCCGGGTTACCACCACATGTAGGGGTGCACTGAAAAACGATTTTTCAGTATTCAACCCCAAAGAGGTAAACATGAGGTACAACAATTTTTATTGGAAAAAATATGTTTTTCGTCTGACCTTCTTTTAACGTAACATAGTCACTCTTAAATATAAGTAATGAAATATATTTTTCACCATTTCCCAAAACACATCCCCTAAAAAAAATTGAAATGGGGTAGAAAATATAAAAAAAGGATATACAATTTTGTATTGAAAAATATTTTTTAAATCGTATATTCTAGAAATATGCTATGAAACACAAATTTCAACATTTGTCTGAATTTATCCCCTAAAAGATTAAACATGAAAAAAGAGGTATGATCGGAGGAAAAAGAGTGTTTGCATTGGAGATAAATATTTGTTATCAAATTTTACAAAATATTGTAAAACACAAATTATGATACACGCAATTCAGCCTTTTCCCCCTGAATTCATCCCCTAAAAGGACAAAAATAAAGAATAGGTATAAATGTTTATATTGGAGAACAATATTTTTTATCAGATTTTCTTAAATTCAAATGGAACACGTTTGTAAACAATAAAACAGCATATTCACGTTATAATTTTTTTAATATTCACTATGAAATAATAACGAGTTTAGATGATCAGGCTTTTATTAATATATTTTTTTATGTTTCTAAACTATTACATTACTGAAGCAGTTTAAGTTTCGTGGGCGAAGCCGCGACTGGTAATGGTACTTTGTTTAATAAATTATTATTCCAATCAACAACTGATCATACTGACTGGTTATTTCATATGGAAATTTTTTCAGAAATTAAAAAAATAAGTTTATTGTTTAAAAATTAATTTTGATAATGTTGGCTAGCTAAAAGTCGGAGAGCAATCATACAATGTCTAAACTTATTTATTTCCTAAAATATAATTATTATTTTTAAGAAATGCTTTTTCCTTAATTGACACCTATACATGCTAGTATTTCCTTTAAGTAAAGAGGTATATTATTGAGAAGTTTAACAATCATTAAACTTAATAATATTTTATAATAAATTCATAAGTACAAATGATTTATTTTTTCGAACAACGAACACTGTAATTAAAGGTAATAAATTACTTGAAATAAATTTTTGTTATTTAATGTCAGAAACAAAATTATTGTTTTTAACTTGTTTTTTCCTTTTTCCAATTTTTTAATTGACATGTAAATTATAGTTTTTTATTTTGTTATATTACTATCAATAAAACTTTTGCGCATATATAAAATATGGCTGCAGGATATATGACATCAGTTTTACCAACGTAAGCATACAAAATTACAGTTTACTACTCAAGGTATGTTAAAATTTACAAATTCTTTACTTTAATTTGTAGAATATGCATTAATATCGTAATACAGAGTTGTAGAATCATATAAGATATAAGCACGTTTCGTGTCCAAATTTCATCTTTTTCTACTTTCATGTTAACAAAAATCGATTTTTAAGAATTTCTTCCTTACTCAGCTTTATTTATAAACTGAATATTTCGCAAGCGCTTGTAATTTTCCCCGCCAATTTTACCAATAACCGCAATCTTTACAAAAAACGTTAACGGACCAAATTGATTGGAAATTTTAGCTTTTTCTCGGTGAAGCTGTGAAAATAATGATAGGTCTTGTTGTTCAGCCAGTAATACAGGAAATAGCGAGCAACTACACTTGTCATTGTTAAATAAGAGGTCTCCATATTGAAACGGAAGTGAATAGGAAACAAAATCATACACATAATTGTTTCGGGCCTATATATATAATTACCCTTAGTAAGAATTTTCAAAACAATCGGTCAAAGCTTTTGGCCAAAATTGCACACAATTGTAATCGTTAAATCAAAGGCCACAATCTTAAAACGGAAGTGAATAAGAACATAATTTAACAATTACGTCTTTGGGTGGTACTAGGTACCTTCGTGTCAAATTTCAAAACAATCAGTCATTACGTTTGGCCAAAAACTGCGTTACAAGCAAACCAAAATGCCGGACTAGCCCAGTGTTACAAAATAACCGAATGACTGCATTAATTACAGTAGTTACAATTATTTGATATGTTGTATGGGTTGGTATATTGGTGAAAAAAAAAAGTTTTCGAATTACCCCCACTACTACGGTGCCAAAATCTTGAAAAATGAACTAAATTTTCGAATTTGACTTTATTTTTCTAAAAATGTTCCTAGAATATTAAAAAAAAACCATAAATATCTTTTCAAACTAGAGTAAAATATCTAAAATTTGTGACCAAAACTAAATTTCTAGCTGTAATACTTTCCAATATAGAACATTTTGAATTTTCAGAGTACTGTTAAACTACAGATTTTTCTTCAGTTTTTACTAGTTAGCAAGCAAGTAAATGATGAATCATACGGCAAATCTTGACATAATAACATTTGTAGTAAAGGTTTCACTCTTGTCTCCCTCTCTTCTACCCCCATCACCAATACACAAGGGTTCTGTGGAGGGGGTGACATCTCCAATTTAACCGGTAACTACTATATATACGAAAAATGTTACCGAACCAACTTTATTTGAAATTTTATGCTCTTTATGTATCAAGCTGTCAAAATTACGATAGGTCTTGCCATTCAACCAGTGTTAAATAAATAACCACCAACTACACATTCATAGTTGGAGTACAAGAGACCGATATCTTGAAACGGAAGCGAGTAGAAATATATCTGACACATACGTCTTTCGGGCTATATACAAGGTTAAATGCCTTTGTACAAAATTACAAAAACAATCGATCAGTACGTTTGGTGAAAGCCGTTTACTTCCGTCATTGATAAAGCACAGGCCGCTATCTTGAAAGGGAACAGAATGAGGTAAATCTTACACATACGTCGGAGTATCGAATCGAATGCGATATAGGAACATCGCAGCTGATTGGGAGTTTGGAGCAGTCTCACACCTTCATAGAGGTGCATTGGTGGTAAAGGAGTGGATAGTGGGTAGGATGGAGAGGGAGTAAAGAGTGGAGCAGTTTTTACAAATGTTATTATGTCAAATTTTGCCGCTGGACTCACCATTCATTTATGTATTTATTTAGATAAAATTCAGAAAATTAAACATGCTCTATTTCGGGAAATACACCATCTAAAAATTGTAGAAAATTTACTCCAGTTTAAAAATGATGTTTATAATTATTTTGTCAGATCAATACTTAAGGAGCTTTTTTGGAAAAAAATGTGGTCCAAGTTCAAAAATTTTGCTTTTTTCAAGATGGCAGCAAGCGTGATGGTTGGAAGAACTCGAAAACTTGGATTTTTCAATAGTGTACCAATCCATACAACATATCAAACAAATTTGAACTAACCTAATCAATGCAACCACTTGTGGCAGTTTCACTGAACTAATCGGTCGAGTTGAAGCAAGAAACCCACTTCCCTCGGCCGATAATTTGAACAACTTTCGCAAACACTAAAATGGAAGAGAAATAATGTTCATTGTTGCCTACTGCGTCAACATTTGCAGACTGATCATAACGCACTCAGCATCAAAATTATATTGTTATGCAGCTTTTACACAATTAAAATAAGATATCGTATGGAAGTTACACAATGAAGTTACAAACTCTGTCAAAAATATCTTTTTAAACAAATGTCACGGGTACAACTTATTTATTGAAAATAAATAGTAAACGTTTATTAGTACTCGTTTCGTTGTAGTTCAGATCACCAGTGGTTACTGGTGGTTGTAAAATACTTGTACTTCTTATAAAAAGTAAATTACAATTTTTGTATTGCAATGTATTACTAAATAGACAGCTGCCACCCATCACTTTATCTACAAAACGTATACGTGATAGGGTAAAAAGTTCCCAGAATCGGCCAATGAAAATTTATGGAAAGTATTTTTTTCATATAGGCTACTTCTCTTCCTCCTGCACACTTCTTCGACCATTCATACAATTGTTGAAGCACTCCTGAAAGCTATTTTTAGAAAATATGTCTAGCCTCTTAGTCGCATTTTCGAATCATCAAAACGATATCCCTTAAATGTCATTTCAATTTTGGAAATAGGTAAAAATCCTCTGGTACAAGATCAGGAAAATAGGATGGGTGTTCCAGAGTGGTAACATTCTGCTCGACAAGGTATTGTTTTAACCATTGGCGGTTGATGTGACGGGGCATTTCCATGCAACAAAATCCAATCGTTCCCTGCCTATTTTTCAGGTAGTTTCATCTAACTGCATCTCATAGCCTTTTCAGTATCTCTTTGTTAACTATTTTCTCCTTCAGGAATAAATTCATAGTGAATCAAACCGTGGTAATAAAAAGGAAACATTTCCAACATAACTTTATCCCATCTTCTGTCTAAAGGAAATTTTTCCATGCTTGATGATGTTTTTCATTTTTGTAGACTGACCAGTTTCCACGATTGAAACGATAGTGAAGAGACATAGTATTTTTGATTCATAAGAGGTGATGGAAAATGTGATTAGGAGGCTAAATGGAATTTCACAAAATGGCTTTCAAAAGTGTTTGCAACAAGTGTATGAACGTAGGGGAAATATTTTGTATACGCAAGTGTATACACGCAGGAGAAATATTTTGATGAGAAATAAAATTAAAGTATTACAAGTACTGTTAATAAACTTTAATTGATCAATTTTGGGAACTTTTGAACTTTCGTCATAATAACTCACAAGGTGTTTGTAATCACATTAACACTCAAAGCTTTTATAGCGCATGTGTCGATTACATTATCCATAAATAGTTTATAGAGCATGTGTGTCCATTGGGCATTCCCATAGTAAGCGCATCTTAAGCATGGTTCCATGTGGAGGCCTTAAAGGGAGAGCAGATGTCTTGAACAGATCACAACTCAGGAAAACCATGGAACCATTGTGGTCTGAGGGTGCACATGAACATGATAGATATGTAACATGGAGAAACCATGTGTAGGTTGTGTAGGAAAGATGAGGAGACTGAAGGACACATAATCCTTGATTGTGAAGCTCTTGGTGGTAGGAGGCTAGGGGTTTTTGGTTTCCAAGACCCTAGGGACCTACAGGAGAATGAGCAAGTCATTAGATTGTTGGAACTTATTATAGTGCATCAGTCAGTCTTTTAAAGTAGTACTCAAGAGGTTTAATTGCACAATAGGTCTGTTGATCGAGCTATTCCCTTTCCAAGACCCTAGGGATCTGTAGGAGAATTAGTCAGAACTTTGGAACTTATATTGCATCAGTCTGCTAAAGTAGCACTCAAGAGGTTTAATTGCACAATAGGTCTGTTGATCGCAGTACCTGGGGTTGTATTATCCCTTGCTCTAGTTTGAATCTAATCTAATCTAATGCTGTTAATTACATTAACAATAAAAGGATTATTAAGCGTTCTAGTCCATAGAGGAATTTTACTTTTTTAAATTAACTGTATTTTAAGAAATTTAATTTGAAGCTGATACAATACAAACTGATATTTAATTTAACTAATAATGCTCAGACATAATGTTAATCATATAGGACATCGGTAAATTAGGAACACTGAAAACGTCCGAAGAAAATATATTTAAATTTAACATGAAAAACAAAGTTTACTAATTTCCTAAATGATGGTATAGTGTGCTGTGTTGTGATTTACAGGTATGTTCAGACCAGTGATAGTCGCGATACTTGTGGTATCACTGTTATTATATTCAACCAACACAACAGCGTTAATTAAAGAAGGATCTGCTTCAGTGGTTCATGATGCTTACGAATTGTTGTTTCCTGAGGTAAGCCAGTTGCTAATTAGCACTCATCCTATTCTTTCTTTTAAATAAAAAAAAATATGTTTCTTGGCCACCATTTGCTGTGAGAAATTTTAATTTTCAAGAAGATACCAATTTTTATTTTCTCTTATAAAATATAAAGGTTTTTTCACGCATCACCGTGATAGGCCCAACAACCATGTCAGGATATGTAGTAGCATTTTCTTTTAAAAAAATATAAAGGTTTTTTCACGCATCACCGTATTAGGCCTAACAACCATGCTAGTTAAGTTAGGGTGTACTCTTTAAAAAAAATATAAAGATTTTTTCATGCATCACCGTATTAGGCCCAACAACCGTGTAAGTTAGGTTATGAGTACTCTTTTAAAAAAATAAATAAAGGTTTGTTTAATGGATCACTGTGTTATGCCTAACAACCATATTAGTTAGCTTGTAGAGTATTATTTCTTTAAAAAAAATATATAAAGTTTTTTTCACGCATCACCATGATATTCACGCATCACCAAACAACCGTGTCAGTTAAGTTGTAAGTATTCTTTAAAAAAAATAAAGTTTTTTTTCACAAATCATCGTGATAGGCCCAACAACCGTGTCAGTTAGGATATGTAATACTGTTTAAAAAAAATATAAAGGTTTTTCTCGTATCACCGTGTTAGGCCTAACAACCGTTTCAAATAGGTTATGTAGTATTCCTAAAAAAAATAAAGGTTTTTTTTCACACATCACCATGATATCCCCAACAACCATGTCAGTTGGGATATGTAGTATTTTTTAAGAAAATATAAAGGTTTTTCACGCATCACCGTGTTAGGCCTAACAACCGAGTAAGGATATGTAGCCTAATATTCTTTAAAAAAATATAAAGGTTTTTTCACAGATCACCGTGTTAGGCCTAATATCCGTGTCAGTTAGGATATGTAGCCTAGTATTCTTTAAAAAAATATAAAGGTTTTTTCACGCATCACCGTGATACGCCCAACAACCGTGTCAGGATATGTAGTAGGATATTCTTTAAAAAAATATAAAGGTTTTTTTACGCATCACCGTGTTAGGCCTAACAACCGTGTTAGTTAAGTTCCATAAAAAAATATAAATGTTTTTTGTTAGAGTACACTTTAAAAAAAATATAAAAGTTTTTTCATGCATCAACGTAGTTGGAACTTATATTGCATCAGTCTGCTAAAGTAGCACTCAAGAGGTTTAATTGCACAATAGGTCTGTTGATCGCAGTGCCTGGGGTTTTATTATCCCTTTCCAAGACCCTAGGGATCTGTAGGAGAATGAGCTAGTCAGTAGATTGTTGGAACTTATATTGCATCAGTCTGCTAAAGTAGCACTCAAGAGGTTTAATTGCATAATAGGTCTGTTGATCGCAGTACCTGGAGTTGTATTATCCCTTGCTCTAGTTTGAATCTAATCTAATCTAATGCTGTTAATTACATTAACAATAAAAGGATTATTAAGCGTTCTAGTCCATCGAGGTATTTTACTTTTTTTAAATTAACTGTATTTTAAGAAATTTAATTTGAAGCTGATACAATACAAACTGATATTTAATTTAACTGATATTAATTAGTTAATATCAGACATAATGTTAATCATATAGGACATCGGTAAATTAGGAACCCTGAAAATGTCCGAAGAAAATATATTTAAATGTAACCTGAAAAACAAAGTTTACTAATTTCCTAAATGATGGTATAGTGTGCTGTGTTGTGATTTACAGGTATGTTCAGACCAGTGATAGTCGCGATACTTGTGGTATCACTGTTATTATATTCAACCAACACAACAGCGTTAATTAAAGAAGGATCTGCTTCAAAAGTACAGGATGCTAACGAATTGTTATTTCCTGAGGTAAGCCAGTTGCTAAATAGCACTCATCCTATTCTTTCTTTTTAATAAAAAAAAATATATTTCTTGGCCACCATTTGCTGTGAGAAAATTAAATTTTTCAAGGTGATATCAATATTTATTTTCTCTTATCAGTGACTATTTCCAGTTGCACTGATGCTTATTCATTCTTCATTCAATTCCTATTTATTTATTATAAATACATAAGGGTTGAATAAAGACATAATTGAGTAAATACATTTTATATGTACATAAAAAAAAACCTTGTTCAAATTTTCAGTTGTAAATAAAATACTTTCTAGTCATCCAATCAAGTTCAAGTACATTTTTAAACTTGTAGTGGATGATACTTGATGTTAATATAGTTTTTGCAAATATTAATTCATCAATTAAATTTAATTAATTTTATTTTTTATTTGGGTGAGAAATGATAGTGTGTTTAATTTTGTTGTAGTATTGAATATGGAAAGTAGGTAGTGATATTATGTTATTGTTGCGTTTATGATCACTTATGACTAAAGAAGTAACTTTGCGAAGTAACTTTTAACGTTTTTTTCAATTCCTACTATTAGATTACACTCTTTATATATATATTTTTATATATATGTTGTTCAAATTTTCAAAAGTTGATAATACATCTTATTCATCCACTCAAGTTCAAATACATTTTTGTAAACCTGTAGTGGATTACACTTGATGTTAATTTAGTTTTTTCAAATATTAATTCATTAATTCAAATCACTTAAATAATATTATTTTATATGTTAGAAAAAATTTCTCTTCTATAACGTAATTAGCAGAATATAAATTTAGGAATAAATTGTTGACGTAAGTAGGAATTGACTTAATTTTTTTATATTACTTGTTTTAGAAATATCATTACTGCTTCAACTAGGGCCTAATGACAACGTTTGGTGTAGAGAAAAATTAACAATAATATTTTGATAATCTTACGTTTTTAAGCATTGGTTTTTAACATTGGTTTCTACTTGGATCTCTCTCTTTCTTTCTTTCTCTCTCTCATTCTCTGTATGTGTGTGCGTACGCATGCACATGTAAATGTACTAATATATTACATATATATTATAATTACATAATGTATATAATGTAATAATTACATAATGTATATAATGTAATATATTATTCTTTAATACTTTTTCCAATTAATCTTAATATTATCTTAATCATATCTTATCTTATTCATATTATATTTCTGAAATTTTGGGTGTTTGTTTGTTATTCAATCACGCTTTAACCACTGGACAAATTGAGATGAAATTCGGTACGAATATGGTTTAAGTATCTAATTCATATTATATTTCTGAAAGTTTGTGTGTTTGTTTGTTTGTTTGTTTGTTTGTTTGTTTGTTTGTTTGTTGTTTGTTTGTTATTCAATCACGCTTTAACCACTTGACCAATTGAGATGAACTTTGGTACGAATATGGTTTAAGTATCAGAGATACATATAGGCCTATTCCCGTTTTACAAAACGTCATTATACTACTTACCCAGCCCAAAATAATTATCAGTTTTTAGTTTTGTGTCATGTGTTAATTGTAGTTATTTACTGGACATGTGATTTAGTTACCTGAGATGAACATAGATTCAATCCTATTTTAATAATCTTAATCTGTGTTTTATTTATTGCAAAATTATAGTTTTTAATGTAACATTTTCATATTTTAGTTGAAATTTTTTTCAAAACTGACTTTAATTTGTTACTTTGTGTTGAATTTTCAATATTAAATGTAAAAAAATCCCTACACAGAGTGCCAATTGTAAGGTAGTATATATATTTGTGTAATTACATTACATGAAATATAGTAAATATGCAGTGTAGCATAACCTATATGTTTCGATATTTTTGTTACTAAAATGCTTTATTATGTGCCCAAGAGCAAGAATCCAAAATATGAAAGCACGAGAAGTACGATAAAATCTAAAATAAAAGTGACCAACATAACCTCAAAATTGGTACCAGGCGAAAATCAGTAACGTGTCGTAAATCGGTAAAACAATAAAAATACGACTAACACGGGTTTTGGGTGATAAAAACCAATTTTTAAAAGAATTCTGCATAACCAAACTGACACGGTTGTTAGGCCTAACAAAGTGATTCATGAAAAAACCTTTATATTTTTTTTTTAAATAGCCTACTATATATCCTGACACGGTTTTTAGGCCTAAAACGGTGATGCGTGAAAAACCTTTACATTTTTTTTAAGAATACTACATATCCTAACTGACATGGTTGTTAGGCCTAACACGGTGATGCGTGAAAAAACCTTTATATTTTTTTAAAGACTACTACATATCCCAACTGACACGGTTGTTGGGCCTATCACGATGATGTGTGAAAAAAACCTTTACTTTTTAAAGAATATTATATAACCTAATTGACACGGCTGTTAGGCCTAACACGGTGATGCGTGAAAAACCTTTATATTTTTTTAAAAGAATACTACATATCCTAACTGACACGTTTGTTGGGCCTATCACGGTAATGTGTGAAAAAAACCCTTTATTTTTTTAAATAGTACTGAAAACCTTAACTGACACGGTTGTTAGGTCTATCATGGTAATGCGTGAAAAATACTTTATATAGTTTTTTAAAAGAATACTCCATAAGCTAACTAACATGGTTGTTATGCCTAACACGGTGATCCATTAAAAAAACCTTTATTAATTTTTTTTTTTTTTTTTTTTTATAGTACTTATAACCTAACTGACACGGTTGTTGGGTCTAATAAGGTGATGCATGAAAAAAACCGTTATATTTTTCTTAAAGAGTAACTTAACTAACACGGTTGTTAGGTCTAACACAGTGATGCGTGAAAAAACCTTTATATTTTTTTAAAGAATATGACATATCCTGACACGGTTGTTGGGCCTACACGATGATGTGTGAAAAAACCTTTATATTTTTTTTAAGAACTCTACATATACTAACTGACACGGTTGTTAGGCCTAACACGGTGATGCGTGAAAAAAACCTTTATATTTTTTAAAGAATACTAGGCTACATATCCTAACTGACACGGTGGTGCGTAAAAAAACCTTTATATTTTTTAAAGAATACCACATATCCTAACTGACATGGTTGTTGGGCCTATTATGGCGATGTGTGAAAAACAGTTATTTTTTTAAAGAGTACTTCAAACCTTAACTGACACGGTTGTTAAGTGTAACATGGTGATGCGTGAAAAAAACCGTTATTTTTTTTTAAAGAGTACTCCAAACCTTAACTGACACGTTTGTTAGGCCATGGTGATGCGTGAAAAATCTTTATATTTTTTTTAAAGAATACTGCATAAGTTAACTAACATGGTTGTTAAGCCTAACGCGGTGATGCATTAAAAACACCTTTATTTATTTTTTAAAAAATAGTACTCCAGAACCTAACTGACACGGTTGTTGGGCCTAATACGGTGATGCAGGAAAAGAGCCTTAATTTTTTTTTAAAGAGTACTCCATAACTTAACTAACACGGTGGTGCGTTAAAAAAACATTTATTTTAAAAAAGAAATACACCATAACTTAACTGACACGGTTGTTGGTCCTAACACGGTGATGCGTGATCTTTAATGTATATTACGATTGCGGGAAAAGCCGTGACGGTTAACAGGTAATCATATTATATTTCTGAAAGTTTGTTTTTGTTTATTTGTTTGTTATTCAATCACACTTTAACTACTGGACCAATTAAGATTAAATTTGGTATGAACACGATTTAGGTACCTGAGATAAACACATTCCAGTTTAATTGAATAATAGTGATTTTTTAATAATACTGTATTTTATTAAAATATGACAGGACCCTGTTTTAGAGTATCGAGTAGCAAAAATGTATATTTCTTGGCCGAAAACCATAAATCGTATAATATTGTAAATAGAAATATATTAAAATGAAATGATCTATTCTGATTTTGAAAATCGACTATAAATTTTATAGCCTACATTATAATTGCAGGCAAAGCCGCAACGGGTAACACCTAGTCTGAAATAAACATAGGAATGTTTCCTTTTTAAAAAACGTCATTATACTACTTACCCAGCCGAAATAATTATTAGTATTTAGTTTTGTGACATGTGTTAACTGTAGTTAGGTTTAATTACTGTTTACTGGACATGAGATTTAGGCACCTGAGATGGACATAGATCTAATCCTATTTTACAAATCTTAATTTGTGTTTTCTTCTTCATCCGGATCACCCACTTTGGGGTACGCCAAATCAATTACTTTGATGTGCGTTAGCTGCCTTCCGCTGTATCCAATCCGCTGCCTTCATTCTATCCGAGGCTGCCTTCCTTCTTTCATCCGAGACTGCCCCGCCCCTTTTAGATGTTGGTTTTTCTTGGAACATTAGGTTTTCATTATGTAAAAGTTTTCGCAGTTTAAGTACATCGTCAATCATCTCATCTGATATCGCCAGCTCAGTTAAGTCCTCCTGGACCCGCCTGAACCAATTACTCTTCGTTTTCCGGTCTCTGAAGAAAGCAAAGATCCGCCTAGTAAGTCTACTGCTGTTCATCCTATTAATATGGCCATAAAAACTAAGTCGTCTTTTCCTCATGCTATCTGAGAGTCTCTCAATTTTGAGATACAGGTTTTTATTAGAAATCAACTTTACTTCATTATTTCTAAAGTTTTGGCCCAATATCTTCCTTATTAACTTTCTTTCCTTCTTCTCCAGGTTGTCCAGTAATCCCTTATTTGTGTTTTATTTATTGCAAAATTATTGTTTTTAATATTATATTTTTATCTAATAATCACAATCTGGTATTTTTCATTTAAGACTTTTCAATGTTTTCGAAGCAGAGTGCAGAATATATAACATATACAATTTTATTAGGATACTTTAATTGTAAGGTAGTATATATATTTGTGTAATTACATTATATGAAAAAATGGTAAATATGCATATATTGGATTTTTTGATATTTTTGTTACTAAAATGTTTTATTATGTGCCCAAAAACAAGAATCCAAAATATGAAAGCAAAAGAAGTATGATAAAATCGAAAATAAAAGTGACCAATATAACTTCAAAATTGCTACCCCGGCAAAAATCGTTCCGTGTTGTAGAGCGGTAAAACAAAAAAATACGTCTAACACGGGTTTTGGGTGATAAGAAACCCATTTTTTAAAAAAGAATAATGCATAACCTAACTGACACGGTTGTTAGGCCTAACACGGTGATGCGTGAAAATCCTTTATATATTTTTAAAGAATACTAGGCTACCTATCCTAACTGACACGGTTGTTAGGCCTAACACGGTGGTGCATAAAAAAACCTTTATAATTTTTAAAGAATACCACATATCCTAACTGACACGGTTGTTAGGTCAAACAAGGTGATGCGTAAAAAAACCTTTATATTTTTTTAAAGAATACTACATATCCTAACTGACACGGTTGTTAGGCCTAACACCGTGATGTGTGAAAAAAAACTTTAAATTTTTTAAAAGAATACTACGTATCCTAACGGACACGGTTGTTAGGCCTAACACGGTGATGCGTAAAAAAAAAGTTTATATTTTTTTAAAGAATACTACATATTCTAACTAACACGGTTGTTAGGCCTAACATAGTGATGCGTGAAAATTTTTTATATTTTTTTAAAGAATACCATATATCCTAACTGACACGGTTGTTAGACCTAACACGGTGATGCGTGAAAAAACCTTTATATTTTTTTAAAGAATACTACGTATCCTAACTGACACGGTTGTTAGGCTTAACATGGTGATGCGTGAAAAATCTTTATATTTTTTTTAAAGAATACTCCATAAGCTAACTAACATGGTTGTTAGGTCTAACACGGTGATGCATTGAAAAAACCTTTATTTATTTTTTTAAAAAGAGTACTCTAAACCTAACTGACACGGTTGTTGGGCCTAATACGCTGATGCAGGAAAGAACCTTAATTTCTTTTAAAGAGTACTCCATAACTTAACTAACACGGTGATGCGTTAAAAAAAACCTTTAATAAAAAAAATCACCATAACCTAACTGACACGGTTGTTGGTCCTAACACGGTGATGCGTGATCTTTAATGTATATTATGATTGCGGGCAAAGCCGTGACGGGTAACATCTAATCATATTATATTTCTGAAAGTTTGTTTTTGTTTATTTGTTTGTTATTCAATCACACTTTAACTACTGGTAGTGACTTTTTAATAATACTGTATTTTATTAAAATATGACAGGACCCTGTTTTAGAGTATCGAGTAGCAAAAATTTATATGTCTTGGCCGAAAACCACAAATCGTATAATATTGTATATAGAAATATATTAAAATAAAATGACCTAATCTTATTTTGAAAATCGACTATAAATTTTATTGCTTACATTATAATTGCAGGCAAAGCCGCAACGGGTGACAGCTAGTCATATTATATTTCTGAAAGTTTGTGTGTTTGTTTGTTATTCAATCACGCTTCAACCACTGGACCAATTGAGAAGAAATTTGCTACGAAAATGGTTTAGGTATCTGAGATAAACATAGGCCTATTCCCATTTTAAAAAACGGCAGTATACTTCTTACCCAGCCCAACATAATTATGTAGTATATAGTTTTGTGGCATGTGTTAACTGTAGTTATGTTTAATTACTGTTTACTGTACCTGAGATTTAGTTACCTGTGATGGACATAGATCTAATCCCATTTTAAGAATCTTAATCCTTGTTTTATTTATTACAAAATTATTGCTTTTAATGTTATATTTTCAATTATTTTAGTTAAAATTTTTGTCAAAACTGACTCTAAATTGTTACTTTGTGTTTAATTTTCAATATTAAATGTAAAAAAATCCCTACGCATAGTGCAGAATATGATACGTTGAAAATTACTATAATTGTACATATTTTCTCTTTATGAAAGTCTGGTTTAGCTTTATTGTTTGTAGTTTTGTTATTTTAAATTTCATTAGATCAAATAATCACCATCATCTGTTTCTCATTAAACTTTTCAATGTTTTCGACGCAGAAATGTAAATGTACTCGTATATAACATGTACAATTTTATTAGGATACCTTTAATTGTAAGGTAGTATATATATTTAAGTAATTATATTATATGAAAAAATGGTAAATATGCAGTGTAGCATGTCCTGGATTTTTCGATATTTTTGTTACTAAAACTCTTTATTACATGCCCAAAAGCAAGAACCCAAACTATAAAAGCGCGGAAACCACGAGAAGTAAGATAAAAATCGAAAATAAAAGTGACCAACATAACCTCAAAATTTCTACCGTAACTTGTTGTAGATCGGTAAAATAATAAAAATACGTCTAACACGGGTTTTGGGTGATAACCAACCCATTTTTTAAAAAGAATACTCCATAACCTAACTGACACGGTTGTTAGGCCTAACATGGTGGTGCGTAAAAAAAAATCTTAATTTTTTAAAGAATACTACATAACCTGACACGGTTGTTAGCTCTAACACGGTGATGTGTGAAAAAACCTTTATATTTTTTTAAAGAATGCTACATATCCTAACTTACATGGTTGTTGGGCCTATCACGATGATGTGTGAAAAAAACCTTCATTTTTTTTAAAGAGTACTCCAAACCTTAACTGACACGGTTGTTAGGCCTAACATGGTGATGTGTGAAAAAAACTTTATATATTTTTTTTAAAGAATACTCCATAAGCTAACTAACATGGTTGTTAACACGGTGATGCATTAGAAAACCCTTTATTTCTTTTTTTTAAGCGTACTTCGTAACCTAACTGACACGGTTGTTGGGCCTAATACGGTGATGCGTAAAAAAACTTTCTATTTTTTAAAGAATGCTACATATCCTAACTGACATTTTAATTGTATACAGTTTTATATGGAAAGAAAATTTTAGAATGCTAAAAAACAGATAGAGCCACTTGAAAATGAAGTCGTATATCGTTAATTCATCTTTGCCTACGAAATTAATGTTTTTACATTTTATTGCCAACTAAAAGAAAACATTGAAAAAAGAAAATTTTTTAATTAAATAAAATTATAAATTAATTCAATAATTTTACATTTTATATAAAGCATTTAAAAGTAGTTTAACTTAAAAATATATTGTTATAATAACAAATTTTGAAAATTTCTTAATTTACTTATTTCTTAGAGTTTACATTTTGTACTTATGAAAATATTTTGATAAAAATGTATACTTATTTTAACATGCATATTATATAATTAATTCTTTAAAACACATAACATTTTCGGGTCTATCATCTCTTCAAATTGATAGCAATATAATAATTTATTAAATAATGTTTTTATAGTGTTTAATTTTTAGGAGTTTTTATTGAAAGCGTTTACGATTAACTCCCGAACCTGAGAGTATTCTTGCCTTTCTCGTTGCAGGCAAGAAGTAGAAGTGGCAACAACTTGAGGGCAACAGAGCAACTATACCAGCTGGAGGAAATGCAAAGAAGTGAGAATACGGAAGAGGAAGAAGAAGGCGAGTTGTTACCAAAATTGAATTGTTCAATGGAGGCGACGGAAAAACAAAACTTGGTAAATTGATTTATCAGAATTTGCTGAAATTTGGGTCATATTTAAAGAATTCTAACTCTACTAAGTGTTTCACATTTGAAATAAAAGTAATTTTTATTTTTAATATAAATAATTTTTCTTGATTTTTTTATTATAAAAGTAAACCAAACCAACTAAACTAGTTGTGAAATAAAGCAGATATTACTCAATTAAATATGAGAAAAATAATTCGCTTTGCTGCAGAAATTTAAAAACACTATTTAATTATCCACTTAAAACAAGCACTTAGGAACATATAATGAACCCTTTCATAAATTTGGTTTCGTATTCAGAATGTTTTTTGTTTCTAACCTTCATGTTGGGTGTTATGATCACAAGATGTGACGTCACATTACTATTATCTTAGTGTTAGGAGGTACTGGGTATTCTCTATTTATTTCTGACAAGTATGTATACTTTTTGACAACGGTCAAATAATAAGGTAGTGTGATGGATGTAAGTACCTGAGAGTTAAAATTTCACGGAACAGAACATTTCATGAGGCAATCAGGAGCGCAATACATTGGGTAGGAAAGCTATTGCTATGCTTAACAGTATTCTGTGGGACAGAAAAATTAAAAAATAAATAAATAAAAAACGAATTTATCGTGCCACTGTAAAAAACATAATAATATGTCTGGCCTACAAAAGCTTTAACAGATAAGGAAATGGACTTTTGGTGAAGTTCAGCTGGTAGGTCAAGAAAGGAAAGAATTACAAACATCAGGATTAGAGAAATCATGGGTGTTAACCGCTCTATAATAGAGTATATATAGCGATAAGCAACTGGTAAGGTTCGGCCATGTTCAAGGGATGCCAGAGGCCAGAATACTAAAACAGATTTTAAAATGGAATCTAATGGAAGAAGCTTCCTTGTTCATTGTTGATCTCGAAAGAGCTGGCTAAGTGGTACTGACGAGGAACTGAAAGGAAGAGGACTAGAAGATAATCTCTGAAATGATAAGTAGGAATGGCATTTGGGAATCGGAAGGCGTACCATACTATAGACCGATATGATGATGTGTTTCATACTTTTGGAATTGTTTCTAATGAATTAAATGTTTAGTAAAATACAACAATTAATATCTTAATGCTTAGGCACTAAGTAGTCTGCAATAAACAAAATAAGGTAGTTTAGTTAAAAAAAAAGTTTGTTAAGTCAATTGTTCATATACAAATTCTAAATGACATCTTTTTAAATTTTTATTTTTTTCACAACCTAACTCTACTACGAAAAGAGAAAACATTTTTGTAAATATCTGCTGTTTTTAATATGAGTAATTTGTTCTAGATAACCTTCGCCCATATGTTTGCAGAACCAAAGAATGTGTTGCAATATGTAAGTTTATAATCATTGTTTTGATTGTTTAATCAATTTAAATCTAATAATATAAGCAATATGTTTGCTAAAATATTCAGTTTATAATATTATTCAAAATTACAAATGTATGCTAAAAAAAAAGAAAAGAAAATAATAATAGATGTAAGCAGCTGTTTCATTGACGTAATATAAGCGAATTCTCTACAATAATAATTTTGTTGTACAATTTTTTGAAAAACTGATTTCAGCATTAAAATTTCCGTAAATTACTATTTTAAACTTTCAAATTACAACTTCTTCAAAGGAAAGTTCTTTTAAGCTGTCTTTTAAAGAGAATTACTTTGCGTAAAATAATATTGTTATAATTTTCCTTGACATCATTAAATTTGAACAAGTACTGATTGTGTGTTAAATAAATAATTTGACTTTAGTTAGTAACAAATAGTAATCGTTTGTTGGGAACAAAGAAAGCCTCTAAAATTTGTATAATAAATCTTAAGTTATTTGTTTACAAAATTTAATTATATTTGTAGCGGAGAAAATCAGGATGGACATGGACACATCAGTTGATCCGTGTGAAGATTTCTACAAGTACGCTTGCGGTAATTTTTTGAAAAACAAAGATATACCTGAAGATCAAGTAAGTGATAAATGAAATTGTCAAGTAAATTATTTTAAATTTACTAAATCATAAATATTAAATCATACTGAGAGTGACCTATTGATTCCATTGTGTATAAACTATATATTAATGAGGATAAAATGAGCTGACTGCTGAGGTAATTAAAATTGTATATTTACGTACACAGACGTGCGTGCACAAACACACACACACACACACACACACACACACCACACACACACACACACACACACACACACACACAATTTTAACGATCACTCAGTTCTTTATGATCTAGCTACAGCAAAAGATGTTGCCAGTTAGACTAATTTGCCAACTGTAACTAATATGGTACTGCATTAACTGTAGTTTTGAACCTACAACCTTGAGGTGCGCATATATAACCTTGAGGTTCATAGATATAACAGATCGATCTGCCGTTTGCCTAGGTAATCTTACTACAGATATATATATATATATATATATATATATATATATATATATATATATATATATATATATATACTAATAATATATTATGTACACATTAGTACTAAGCAAATACCGTATATTTATATAGGTAAACTTATATACAACAACTTTTAATATGTTACAATTAAAACTTCTTACAACAGGGTACTTTAAAAAGTATTCGTTTTGTTACTGTTAGAGCGACAGGCCTTTTGCTTTTGTAATATCCATATAAAATAAAAGGTGTTTGAAAAAGTGCTCCCTAGTTTAAATGTGCCCTAGAATCTGTACAAAGTGACAAACAACACTTCTAGGTTGAGGTATTTAATTCAACAACTGTCCACGTTTTGCCCACGTAAATGTGGGAATTCAGTTCCTGTAATTGGCAGGCTGCATGACCTTGAGAATAACGGCGACAGCGCTCAGTTCAAGCATTCAGTGCATTGCAATGGCTACTCCACAACAAAAGATGCAGTGTGTTATTTGGCTTGTGCAAACTGTGTCTGTTATAACAGTACACTGTCATTTTAGACATAAATATGGTGGTGGACCACCTACAACAAAAACTATCCTTTATTGGCTAAAACCTTTCAAGTGTTTTAAAAGCGAAGTCGCCAGGTAGATCGAGAACGTCTGAAGCTACTGTTGAAGAGATCCGTGTTTCGTGTATTTGGAGCCCAAAGAAGTCATTGGCCAGACGTAGTCAACAATTAGGAATGCCTAAAGGTATTTTGTATCATGTGGTACGTAAAATACTTCGTTTGCGCAAATACAAATTACAACTGTTACATGAAATTAAATCTGTTGATAAAAACAAAAGATTGCAGTTTGTTGTTAACTTTCTGCATAGAATTTACGAAAACAATTTTTAGAAAAATGTTCTGTTTTCTGAAGAGGAAATATTCATGGGAATGGAACAGTTAATCGTCGTAACTGCAGAATTTGGAGGACAGAGTCACCACGAGTCGTTATGCGGCATCAACGTGACTCTCCAAAACATAATGTTTGGTGCTATTTGATGGAAGATCTTGTGATTGGTCATTTCAAGTTTTAGAAAGAACAATAAACTGGGACTAATACAGTGACATTTTGAGTATGTCTTTCCCCAAGTGGAAGGCTTGTGTTTTTCCAACAGGTAAATTAACCGTGTACGTGCGGCTCTTGACACTCGCTTTCCGAGAAGGTGGATAGGCAGGGCTGCCCAACCTCTTGGCCACCACAAAGCTCGGGCTTAACCCCACTTAAGTTTTTTTTTTTTTTTTTTTGGGACTGGGACACATACAAAAGTTGTTTACGCGAAAAGATCTGTGACAGCAAACATTTACGGGAAAGAATCATCGCAGCGGTTGAGCCAGATACACCTGCTGTGTTGGTGAGTACAGGGTGAGAGGTGATATAACGTGGCGACTTGTTCAGGGCAACAAATGGATCCCATGTTGAAGTTTACTAACATTAAACAAAACTTGAAGGTATTCTCATTCATTGTATATACTAGTTTAAGTAGTTTGTCATTAATTTCACCATTAAATTTACACAAAAACAAAGAAGTTCTTTTCACACACCCTGTGTATTTGTATTTAAATATATTTATTGTTTCAGACAGGAATTAATAGTTTTATCCAAGGTAAACTTGCACTTTTGGAACAGCTGTACGGAATGTTAGCAGAGCCTCCAAAGGACCAAGATCTAAGACCTTTCAAAATGGCGAAACACTTTTTCAACGTTTGCATGGACGAAGGTAATTTGAAAACATTCATTTAACTAGTTCATTGAACACATTCATTAGTTTATATAGATTTGTAAGAGGCGTATATTAGAATAGTTTTGTAAAAACGTTCATTGGCATAGGATAGCTTTATTGAACGATGTTCACTAAAATAAGCAGTTTTGTAGAAAACCTTTTTTAAAATAGATAGTTTTATTGTACAAAAAATGTTCTTTAAAGAATGTTAGAACAGTCGACCTGTCAACTGGCATCACAAAAATTGTTGTTAAACAGTTGCATATCTGGAGATAAGGTAAGGTTAAAAAAAGGCAGACGATACACTACATCTCGCATTTCCAACAAATTATTTAGTGACAAGAATAATTAGATCCGTAAGTACAGATAGAATTATCATTAATTTAAACTAGGTTTTATATTGAAATTTAAGAATTAAAAAGAAACAATAGTCAAATTAACTACTTGTGTTTATTGCAACAATTGATTCTAAGCGATAAAAAATCCAGTAATTACGCACAATGAAGTAACACTTAACATTATGCATATCACTTCGTTTTGCAGTTAATGCGAAAACATTACTCTTGATTTTTCCAGAACAAAATTTACATTTAACTGTACATAACGCTCAGGATGCAATTTAGGTTTTGAATAATAACCGAATTTTCATTTAAAAAAATTGAGTTACTGGAGCGGCCACCATGATACCACATGGACACAGGACCTATTTAGATTACATTATATAGCTACGACATAAAAGCAGTTCAAACTATATATATATTGTACATACATAAAAAACTTCCGAAATGGTAATGCGTTACTGAGTGATTGATTCCGAGGAGTCACCATGTAATCAGTTGGGAGAGGCACTATGAATTAAGTGGTTATTGCAAGTAGAATATGATAGATTGTACTGTACCCAAGTGTAGAGTTTAATTAAAAGTTATTGATAGTAATTAATAAACTAATAAAACTAAACATTTTGTTCTTTTATAAATTGTCGCATTGTATGAAAGGTGAATTAATTAAATGTGCATAGAGGTAATGCTTCGTCTAGCTAGACATTACACGAAGTCTAAGTTTTTGTTTTCTTTTGTGTTACTTGTCGCTACTGGAAGTGTGCTTTTATATTTCTGATCACCAATAAGATTGAATATAGCCTAATGATCTCCAACGCTATCCAATTTGTCCAGCAATTACAACATCAGCAGCAAATGAACTTCACCTTCCCAACTACATATAAAGACATTAATCTTAAATGTATAAGATTAATAAAAGTAAAGTAACCAGGAAAATGAACCCTAATTACCCTGTGGCTGTAATCAAAAACCTGGAGAATGAAAATCATTGAACAATTATTTTATAAATTTAAATAATTTACAGGTATTACAGAAATTAATTATAATTAAAGTTTAGAGATACCAGAAATAATAAAGTGTAGCCTACTGTTTTAAAGTTATGTTTTCAGTTAAAAGAATAACATTATAAAAATCATTATAAAAAACAATTTTGTCTGATGAAAATTACTTCTTTCATAAACATCATTTCATGCTTTAAATCATAGTGTAGCTTAAAGATTAAATTAAACTAATAATTTTTATATAACATATTTAATATATACATACCTGTTTCTCTCCATGACGAGAGCATATTTATTTGGGAGGCAGTAAATAAAATCGTGATTACCAACGTTCAATAAACGAATATGGGACAAGAGGTTATATTTTGTAAGTGGGAGAAAATTTATGTTTAAATTTTGACATTATTTATTTATCTTGTTGGTCGTAGAGTGACATAAGGAATGTGTTCCGCCTTATTACAGGAGAAACGACAATCTCAGAGCATTACATTTAAATTAATTCTTTTAGTAAAATTTTTAAAATTTATTGCAGATGCGATAGAAGCTAGAGGCGTGGGCATGCTGCTAGATATACTGAATAAGACCGGCAGCTGGCCAGTGATGGAAGGAGACCAATGGGATGCCAATAGCTTCGACTGGATGCAGGCTCGCACTAATTTTTAAAACATTCAATATCAGTTGAACTATTCCAGCTATATGTAGATATTGATTTAAAAGATCCTCAGAAACTGGTACTCACTGTAAGTATGAAAGATTTATATATATTGCAAGTCGAGCTTTTGTTTATTTCTGAAAATAAAACGTTTTTGGTTAAATTTTGCCAGTCGAGTTATCTGTTCAGAAATATAAAACAAATCACAAAAATTTCAGGCGCATAATCAGAATTATAAAATTAGATCAAAAATCATTTTGTATCAGACAGTGAATTTATTTTCGCTAATTTATGTTTAGTCTTGTTAGTCTTGCTCATTGTTACTTATCTGATAAGAGATCACAGTTTCGACCGCACTACCAGATATACTGAATAGAATAACGCTATAATAATAATAAACATCCTAAAAAAGCGTTATATAATAAAAAGTTTCAAATATAATAATAGTAATATAACGATCATAGGAATAATTATAAAATCCTAATGATTCTACCTGTAATTCAGATGCAAAAACATTCGTGGTGAATAAAAATAATAATAACCGTTTGGCATATTTACAAACAGTATTCACAAAAATAAATATTAAAGCTTTAAAATACTTTAATATCAAATCGCTGAAAGATAACGTAATTTTTTACACAAAGGTGATCTATTCAGTTGCACAAAGTTAATAATATTTGGTACATTGTTAAACTTATAGTATAATAATATTTATAATTAAAATATACCTATTATTTTGAATAAAGAACATTGATTAAAATATTAATGCAAATATTTATATATTTATTCTTATAGGGGATGAATTAGGAAACATGCTTAATTACATGTTTCATAGTTTGTGTTTTAGATTTTGGTTTGTTTAATTTTAAGAAAATTCATTAAAAATTATTTAGGATATGAATTCCGAAAAACGCTGAAACGTATGTTTCATTGTTTTGCGTTTCAGAGTATGTGTCTGTAATATACGATAAGAAAATTATTATTCCCAATGAATAAAATTTATAAACGTTTACAAGTTCTCCTTTTAATCCGTTTAGGTAGTGTATTTTGAAGAATGGTTAACATGTATTACATTACTTGTGTTTCAGTGTAATTATGTTAAATTTCAACGAGACACGATTAAAAAAATATTTTCTCCAAAAAAATACTGTTGTACCCAATTTTTCCTCCTTTAGTGATTGAATTTTGGAAAATCATTTCATTATGCACCACTATATGGTGGTACTAATCGTCATTATATGGGTTTTCAGAATTGTTGATTTTAATTTATGTGTTTAGACTTTTTTATTACTCGTTGGTACATAGCCATAGACATCTAGGTCTATGTTCTCAAACTGCACGTTTTGGTTTTAAGTTAGGTCCTTGAGAACGAGAGTTGATCCATACTCTCGAGACGTCATGCACAAATGATGGCAAATGTGTCTTTATACATACACAAATGATGGCAAATGTCCAAATAAACTGTAATCATAAAATAAATGTAGCATCATTAACTAACAATTTTAAAAATACAATAGCCAAAGAGAATAGCTACAATTAACAGTGTCTAGCTGCGTCCAATTCACTCACTGTTGTCCAGCTTACAGCAAAGACACTTGTCAAAAAGATCTTACCATTCAAAAGTATATAAAACTCTACAGAATATACAAAACCTCTAAATATACAGAACATGATATTAAGCACCCTCAATTCAACTGAATGAACTTACTATATTATCGAATGAAACTTTTGATTGCTTTTCGTTTCAGATTGACAAAGCAAAACTAGATTTGGATCGAGAAGTTCTAATCCGTGGCAAGGATTCTGATATTGTTCAAAAGTTCACCAGCTATATGACTGATATATTTGTATTGCTCGGAGCTAACAGAACTACGGCTGAGAGGGATTGTGCCGATATTGTGGACTTTGTAATAAACATGGCCAATGTAAGTAAATTACAAATGACAGAATTACTTAGTTTTTACCTTGGACTGGAGGCAAAGAATATGTTTTCATTGGGGCTGGCAAACGTGCATAGTTGTTGCAAACCTAAAGAGTGACTTTTATGTAAAAAAAAAAAATATTAAAAACATTGTTGCAACGATGTTGATTAAATTTAACTCTTGTTCATCCTTTGTGATTAAATCTTATTATTTACAAGTCTTTATAAATTAATTATAACTCTGCCCACTGGCCGCTTTGGGAGCCGGACCAAAGACGTCATTATATTTTAATGTTAGAATTATATTAAATTACCACACTTCATTATTTAACTGTTTAAACTATCCGTCAGTGTTATTATGTGATATTTTGGGTTATTTTCAACGTAATGTAGCATAAGTTGCATTTTACTACAATCATAATTTGGACATGAACATTTTGTACTTTTTCAGGTCACGACGAGAAGAGAGGACCTCAGAGATCCCCGTATGTCGTACAATCCAATGACTGTAACGGAACTACAACAAAGGTATCCGTTCGTAGAGTGGGAACTGTACATAAACAATGCCTTGAGGAATGTTACTAAACTTAGGCCTAATGAGACTATCGTGGTCACAGAGCCCGATTATTTCCAAAGATTTTTCACATTGTTGGAGAAAACTAAGAAAAGGTATTGACATAATTCTATTTAAGTGGCTGCGGACCGTGTCGGCCGTACTTAATCAATTCTCTATGAAATAAATTATTTTGTACCAGAGAATGTTATCTGATTTTTATGTTTTGTATATATTTTTTGCTTCTAAAGATTTTTATTATATCATTAAAAGCGAAAAAATATATACGGAATGTAAAAAGCTGACAATTCCACATACGATGAGATATCAGACATAATCAACACAAATAGCGTACTAAATTATTTCCTTAATTAACTATTGCCTTATTGGGAATAAATTCAATATGGCGTCAGATTTCACGGACTCCTGAGAAAGACGGTTAGACACACTACTGTCATCGTCTAAACAACATAGGAATTGAGTTATACAACCAGTGAGTTCCACTTACTGACTCTTAAACAACCGCGCTAAAAATCCCCGTACTTCTCTTCCGGCTTTGAAACAGCCAGAGCCTGCAAAACCTACTTCACTCACGTCAACCAATACTTACTTCCGATTGGTTCGCAGTGCACTCGTATCTCGGGTTTAATACATTTCTGTCCAGGCACTACTGACGGCGCAAAATCTCGCGTCTCCTGTACACAATAGCTTTATTCTGATTGGTGTGTTCTTTTTCTAGTTTTAACAATGGAATTGTGAGAAATTATGGTTGACGCCATAATTTCTGAGTATAAATACAGGTCGAATATCATTGTTTTGCAGAATATGGAAAAGGACCACCTACTAAAGAACAACTACACAAGACACCAAAAATTGTGGGAAAATAGGAGGAATCCCAGGCCAAACACCTGGACTTCTTCTACCTCTCCTGCAGACTACAAAACTAGTTTAAGCAAACTTTTTCAAATCAAATTATTTTGCAAAAAAAACAGCATTGAAATAGAAACTAATAGAAGGAAATTTCAGCTCTTTTCGTAAATCGGTATAAGAGTTATTACTCAAAATTTAGTGATGCCTGAAGAAGCCCAACTCATGTCAGTATACCAAATTTTATATAAAGGGAACAGCTATTCACGAGCAAATTGAAAAAACAAAATTTACCCGATATATGAGTTTATTTTTGGTTTTACTAAACTTGCCCCAAACTGTAAATTTATTTTTTTTAAACCTCTGTGATGGGTAGTGTTATATAGTTTTACACACACACACACACACACACACACACACACACACACACACACACACACACACACACACACACACACACACACACACACACACACACACACACACAACACACACACACACACACACACACACAAACACAAACACACACACACACACACACACACACACACACACACACACACACACACAAACAAACACAGTTTCTTACGAGGCTGCATGCGTTGTAACTGGCAAACTCCCAATGGAGCTAATGGCCGATGAAATAGCAAGGCTCTACCAGCGCCAGAGAGCTGCTGAGCAGCAGTAGAGTCATACAGTGGCAAGTAAAGAATTGCCATACAGTGGTCATACAGTGGTTTTCAAAAGAGGAATGCTTTTGGTGGTTTTTTTTAGTGGATATATGTTGAATTTGAGTCATACACTTTGGGGAGTGACGGGACACTGATCCAGATAGTCTATAAAAGATTTCCCCACCTTTTTGTCATTGCAAACACACACACACACACACACACACACACACACACACACACACACACACACACACACACACACACACACACACACAAAATAAACCAATCAAAATATGAAGACGAGTGTTTTTTAAATTTCTGACTTTATTTATTTTACTAAAGCAAATTTCTTGTATTATTCAATAATAATTTTTCACATCTTGCTATATTTTCTAGTTACACACCCCCTGTTTTGTAATTTTGGAACGTTTCCAAACTATTGCTATCATTATGTCATAATTCTTTTTTACTAATTAATTGTTGACTTTGTGATCTTGTTTTCATACACTTCCTGTGAAGAACTCTTGCAAACTATATGTTATGGCGCGCCGTCTCCTGGACTGTACCATTTCTCCCTGAAGCCTTCAGGAAAAGGAAGTTTGAATATACGCAGATCGTAACAGGCGAACAACAGATCAGCTATAGATGGAAGGATTGTTTGACAAATACTCAGGACAAGTATGGCACTTAATTTAACTTAAAAACCAAAATATTAATACAAAAATTGTGTTCAATGGAATTTGATCCTTAGTTGTTGAAATCTTGGTTTTATCGAACGTGCTACATTTTTTAATGTAGCGAAAACTATTTATAGGAAAACACAGTACTTAATGTGTCATCAAAATATCATTTTCTGAATTGTAAATCTTTAAATGAATGTCAAAGTGAGTACGATATTACAGAGGTGTTGATCCAATAAAATAATGTATTTTTATCATCAAAATGCTTGTAAATAAAAAGAAATAAAATAAAATAAAATAAGATTTTAAAAAAAACATGTTTTTCCTTTTTAAGTATAAAATGCACTAAAAATTAAGAAATAAATTTGTCATCAGTCGGAGAGTAAGGCCCGGGTGCAGATTAAACTAATTAGAAATTATTGAAGAAGGTCCTTGTGAGTATTTTTTTGTATTATTTTATTTATTATATACATTACAACTGAGGATTTACCCATTTAGTAATTTAGTTTTATTATGAAAAAACACTTTAAGAGATATAACCCATTGGTTACTCTCAATTAACAATTAAGTCCAGTGGCTTTGTTCTGCGCAGTCGTCTACCTCCCGTACCAGTGTCCAGCAGAGTGCACATCTCAGGATGTAAATGTCTAGAGAAGCGTAGTCCATGCCTCACTGCGTGCTTCTTCACTTCATTGACTAGTTCTACTTTGAGATCTCTGTGTAGGTTATCACTCCTCACATACCACGGAGCATTAACTATGTTGCGAAGCACTTTGTTCTGGAATGTCTGTATTATATTAATATTGGTCTTCTTTGCACATCCCTAAAGTTGAATCCCATATGTCCAAACCGGTTTCATCTCCTGCCGATATAACAACAATTTGTTTACATTGACAACTGGGAATTTCTCCCCAGCAGCAATACATTTTTCTTAATTTGATATTTAATACATGTTTCTTCTTATTAATATTTCCTTCCACTTGAGTCATTCCTTCCACATCTAGAGTCAATCTCAAGTACATAGCGGTGTTTGCATGTAGGATCGGAACTGAATTGATTATTACAAGCAAATGTTGCTTAATCTTCAGATTGGTGACATTTACATACTTTGATTTTGTTTCATTTAGTTGAATACGCCATCTTTTTGTCCAATTACTCACGACATTAGAGGCTCCCTGGAGTTTGTTTAATACTTCTTCAATTTTTTTACCTGTCACAAGTATTGCTGTATCATCGACAAATATAGCTACTGTTGCACCTTCTATTATAGGTAGGTTTCTTGTATATATTAAGTACAAAACTGGTCCATGTACTCTTCCCTGTGGGACATCAGCCGCTATTTTCTTTAACCCAGAGTACTCTTCCTCCTGTTTCACTCGAAAATATCGATCAGCCATGTATGATTTTAATATTTCATAGAACTGCTTTGTCAGGTCTCTTTACAACTTCCACTCGATACTCCTGTACCACACTTTATCAAAAGCTTGTGCTACATCTAGAAAAACACTTTAAATTTCTAGATTTCTCTCCTCAATTATAGGTTTGAGTCTTTTCAATAACAGTCTCTCAAACAGCTTTGAAATTACAGGCAACAAAGAAATGGGTCTATATGATTTCTGGGTCATATCATGGGGGTTCTTATCATTTGGAGACTTGTCAGGCTCCAAGTATCATAATAACTTCCGCTACTTTCCATTGTAGGGGAACATATTTAATCTTAAACGATGCGTTGATTATATGCAATAACTTTTTCATCCCCTTCTCAGGTAAAGCTTTAACTATATGTCCAGTGATCAAGTCATACCCTGGAGCTTTTTTCCCATTTAAAAGTTTTAATTCATTTTTTTAAATCCTTTGATGTTACTGGCAATATTTCAAGTTCATCGTTTTTATATATTGAAGCAATATTTTCTTCAGCTGTTTGTCTAGGTAAAGGTTTGAATGTTTCCTCTAAATGCTGAGCAAATAGATCTGCCTTTTGTTTTGCATTTCTAGCCCAAGATCCATCACAATTTTTAATCGGAGGCACATGGAATGTAGGTCTTTTAATTCATTTTGTAGTCTTCAGACAGTATTGTGAGTATTGATAATATACACGATTTATTCTCCGACTGATGAAACATTTATTTTTTACTTTTAGTGCATTTTATACTTGATATGAAAAAGCGTTTTTTAAAATCTTTTTTTTATTTTGTAATTTTTAGTGGTGAATCTTGTAATCAAATTTAAAAAAAAATTGTATAATTATTTATTATTTTTTTCAAAAAACAAAAAAAAATTCAATTTTGTAAAAGTTTCTAATTTAAGTATACATCAATTATTAATTTAATTGTAAAATATCAAATTTTGACAATTTTGAATATTTTTTTCGTAATTTTTCAAAAAAATTTCAAAAATCTGCATTCAACATTTTTTTACATATACAAATAATAGTAGAATGTTCAAAAAATTAAAGTTGTAAGAAAAATTAAGGACAGTGCTGGGCTCGAACTAGCTTCAATGTGAAAAGTGATAGAAGAAACTAACGCCATCTACTGAGAAATGCTAAAACTATTTTTCCATATGCAATTTTAGTTAATTAAGTAGAGCACAATGAAGCAAAATTTGATGTGCCTAATTTTATTTAATATTGCATTGTCATCGGAAGCAAGCTAGTGTTCACAATTTCAAGTCGATTGGACGATGAAAAGTGGGTTAATCGATTACAAGATTTGAACCATGAAGAGTGTAAAAAAATGTATATAATAAAAATTGAGTTCTTTATTTAAGTATATTACTTTATTTATTCAATGCATGTATTTAGGATATTTTGTTACACCCTTGTTTAAGTTTTAATTAAATTGAAACGTTTTTATAGTTTATAATTTATTGTTATATTTTTAAAAAGAATTTTTCCTCAACTTAATTTATTATGATGTCCTTTATTTAAAAACAACATAATATGTGCCCTAATCGTTAACAGTTAATTGCAATTTCTTCGAGTGCGTAAATTTTGTTTGAAACTTAAATTTTGTAAGGTAAAATTCGAGTAGTGGATTACGCTTTTTCCAACAATCAATTATGTTGACATTTATTAGATTTTCAAATGTATATTGCATTTGTTTTTACATACACCAATGTCTCTAAAGGTTTTGGGTGAGATATACAAAGTAATAAAAAATGATCAAGAGTATCTTGCTTAATTTCCTGTTTAAAAAAATCATGTTTAGTTATCAATTTTCCAATTATTTTTGTTTTAAGTGATAAGTGAAAGTGCTTGTATTTTAGAGATAAATTTGGTTAAGGTTTTAGCTATTTTTGGTTGTTCATTTTTTCTTGCGAAAATAATTTAAATGAGAACAGACATAAAGATCAACATGTTCATTCTTTAAAAGTGTATTTTTTTAAACAGTATAGGATAGTTATTTTCCTTTGACGTAAAGTATAAAACTTTGTACAAAATGTAAACAGACTTCCATATGTTGTATATGAACATTATCCAGTGTATAGAAAGGTATATAATAAGATACCGTTGCTGTACCTTGAAATTCACTTGTCAATATACTCCTTTGATATCTTTCCTCACTAGGCTTTGCACCTTATTTATTTCAAAGAAATTTATATTGAAATACAACTTTGTTACAGATTTTCATTGGCAGTTAGCTCGATGTACGCTCGTAAATTTGTCAAAAGATCTTCCAAATCAATTGTAAAAGATATGGTTCGTAGGTTGAACAAAGAAATGTTTAGAGTTTTGAAAAAAGTCACATTGGATGGACAAGGAAACAAGGTATATTTTCGAATTTTTGTTACTTTACAGTTTAATAGAATATAATGTTAATGAATATATCAGCTTTAATAATCTTAAATAACTGGTTATTTTTAGAGAAAATGGAATAACAGATTTTCAAAAGAGTATAAAATAAAAATTGCATGATTTGAGTTCTAACTGATTTTTCTGTGTAACTAATTTGTGCCACGTTTTAATCAAAACGGACAAAAATTGCGACAATGAAGTGTTAACTTACGTATATGTATATATAATATTTAATATTACCGTTTATAATACATAAAATAAAATTATATATGTAAACAGTTTAAAGTTTATAACACATTTTCTTAAAAAAATATTTTTTTATAAAATTTATAAATAAATCATTCTCTCAGCCTCAAGAAGTGATCATGTGTTAAGGATCGACCTTTTTTTCAAGATCCCTTATTTGGACTATATCATAACGCTCTCTCTTTACGGGTGTGGGACAAAAGCTGATTTTGAAATGAAATTTGCCAATAAAACTAAGAAGTTACCAATAAATTTAGAAATGGATCAAATAATCCTTTGTATCAGGTTGCAAAAGATTCTTTATATAGATGCATCTTTTGGATTTTAGGTTCATGAAAACTGTTCGCAATAATCAGGACTACTGTACTTTGTTGTTATCATTTATCAGTGTCTCAAATAATAGTACATTTGTAAGTTGCAAAACAAATGTTTGGTAACAAACCAAAAAGCTTAATGGTTTTACTGCTTACATTTACAGAATTACTTGCAACATTCATTGTTGAGCAATTTTCTTTTGTCGATGGACGCCTTCCTTAAAAAATTCCTTCATACTACGAGGGCAAGTTAAAAAAAGTAAATTTAAATTTCCCTCTCAATGTAAATTTGTTGTGTTAAATTTATAATAAATTCTCTCTGCGGAAGAAATGCGATAGTGATACGTTTCAATTCATAAGGCACTGTCGAATGATTGAAGATCTTGTTAACTTCAATTCGCTAGACGTCTATCAGCTGTTCATTGAAAATATTGTTATAGTTGACGATTCATTTGTTAGTTAACAATCATCCATGATTCTTTAAACTTCCACAAAGACAATCGTTTCAAAATATCCCAGAAGCATTTGGAACTTTATGAAGAAAGAGACTCATATCTTAAGCTAATAATAAACATGTGCCATCATTTTGAACCAGAGAGTAAGCGACAAAGTTTGGAGTGAAAACATCCTTCATCTACCCATACGAAAAAGGTCAAAATTCAGCTGTCTCTAGGAAGGGTTATGATGATGATATGTTCTGGGATATGGAAGGTGCAATTATGGTTGACTTCAAACCTAATGGTCAAACAGTAAATAGTGACAGCTGCTGCGTTCATTGAAGTCAAAATTCAAATGCAAAAGTGTGGTAACCTTTTAAAAGGCGTGATTTTGCTTCAGGATAATGCTCGACCTCATACGGCTAAACAATCAGTCTTATACCTTTAAAATCTCAGTTTTCAGCTGCTGGACAACACTCCATGTTAGACTTGGCTGAAGCATGGACTAAGTGCATAGATCTGACAAAGAGGCAATAGGAGGATTTCTTCTTGAAAAGTATGGATTAAGAGCATTAATGTAGTACATTTATAAAATAAATATAGATTTTTTTCAATCTCACTTTATTTATTGACTTACACTCGTAGTATACTGAAAGTGACAACATAAAATATTCCACAAGAATACATAAATGGGAAAAAGTAATATTTTAAATACAGGGTGGGGCAAAATATCCTTCCTACTTGTGCAATATGACATTAACATGTCTTTGATGTGTAATAACAATGTAACTTGTTTGTTAAACGTTTTCCAGAGCCAAAGCAATAGAAAAGAATCGTGCGTTGCGGGCACACGTTGCTTATCCTGAACAACTTCTAAACGACACAGAAGTGGAAGGTTTTTATACAAATGTGTGTTACACTTAGTTTTATTAAATTAACAGAATATTTGTTTTGTTAGTGTAAACTTAAGTTGTTTTACTGGCATGATATTAGAAGACTGTAAAAACATTTTAATTCATAAAATAGATAATTTTATCGGAAATTTAGTGAAAATAATTGGATCACGCAACCATCTCGTTAACGCGGTAGAAATGATTTTTTTAAATTATAATTTTTTTTATCGTATATAATAATTTAAAAATAATATTTTGAAATACAGCATTGAAGTATGCATTATCATTTTGAAATTTGAAATTGTATTGAATATAGAAAAATGATTTCCGACCTTCATAACTTTAATTTTCTTAAGAGGATTTGAAAAACTTTAAGTGGCAAGTTTTATTAAGATTTTAATGCTTTTTACGTTCACGTTATTACATTTTCGAAAAAGTGTAGAAACGTTTTGTATTGTGAACATGAGAGTGCTAACATAACATACACACACGCACACGCACACACACACACACACCATAATTTTTCATAATTCATAACTTTTTACTGTTACACTTTTTGAAAATATTTTCAAATATTACAACACCAGTAGACATAAAACACACGCGCTCGCGCAAAAAAAAATGGTAGACAGGAAAAACACCAATAGTGTCTTAACTTTCGAATGGCTTAGTCTCTGTTTTTTCGTTTGTTAAGAATTTGTATTGATGCTTTTATTGTGCATTTGTTTCTTGAGTTATACCGATTAACGTATCACCATCACGTTTTATATGTCCTACTTAACAAATTGGTGTCATTTTCTGCCAAATAATCGGTTCTTGTTACACTTCCAAACGGAATTGTTTCTGTTGGTCTGACAAAAACGCTTTCGGAATGAACTTTTTTTGGCACTTGTCGCTTATTGAAAACAAAATTAAAATTGAATAATCTACCTGATTGCACTAAATAGTTTCGTTGGTTTTTGAAAAGAAAGGCCAGGAAAACTGTAGGTAGTTTCAACTTTACAAAGTCATTTCTGAACCTGAGACTAGACTAATAAAACACTTCAAAACAATTTAACAGTTTCTAAATGCAGAATTCACATTATTTTGTGTCATTAAAAATGTAATTTCGTGTTTGTAATCGACGTTCAAAAATTTGCATAAATTAGCATTTTTTTAAATTCCAAAATTAGTTAAAATTAAGAAATTGAATTTGATGGCGGTTAGGAATTATTTTTTAAATTTCCAACGTAATTTAAATGCAGATTTAATGCTGATTTTCATGATGGAATCGGAATTTAAAATAGGTTAAAAAAAAAAAAAAATAATTGGGCAATTTGCTTCCATCATGTCAGCGAGGTAGTATGAATTATTTTCATTTATTCCGTTGTTGTTTGACAGAGCTCCTTCACATAAAAACGTTGTACAATATACCTAACCAATAAAGAACGGTACATTAATACCCTGTGGGTAATCTGTGCTTGTCGGTATTTGTAATGACGGTAAAATCCAATGACGGTATAACAGTGAAATTTTATAGCGTACAAAACCTCTGATCACCCAAGATGCTAAATCAATCAGAAAGTAGGCCAAATAGCTATTGGCAGCTTGATAGATTCTGCCCGTTCACGAATAAAAAAGTTACTTCTACGGTGTAACTTGGTGGTTACGTCATGTAACTTGATAGATTCTGCCCGTTCACGAATAAAAAAGTTACTTCTACGGTGTAACTTGGTGGTGCCTACGTCATGGTGGTTACATTGAATATTTACGTAAATAACACCTATTGATTATTTATTTATTTATAATAAATACTTATTTATTATCTCAAGTATTGTTGACAAGCAAAAATAATTTTATGTAACTTACTTAATATTTTATAATTCCAGCTAAAGTAGTTTAGGAAATTCATTTAATTTTCTCTTTTTCAAGTTAAACGTTTCCGATGATCCTTATTTCGAGACTGTACTGAAGTGCATGGATTTCAATGAGATCGTTTCGTTGAAAAAATTCCGCGAAAGAATATTAAAGTCGAACGACTGGATCATAGACAGCTACATCACGCAGGTCAACTCCTACTATCTGGGACCATTAAATTCTATACGTAAGTGCTTGTTGAATTAAGATATTGAATCAACTAAAATCAAATTTGTGTATCAATTTTGAACCAGGGGACCCGTGCGAAATTGCGCAATATGAAAGTTTTAAGTAAACACAGCCTTTTGAATAAGAGTAGTCGTTAGGGTGAGGGCGGTAGTTGGAAGGAAGGGAAAATATGTTTAAAAAATAAATGGAATAGCGATCGGTTTGAAATAATAATCACAAATTTATATGTGATTATACTATTGTAGTACCTATACATTTCAATACAGATAGTTGTTTTTTTAACAGGAATTTTTACAGGGCATTACAATACCAAGTTGTAAATGATATTTGATGTAAAAATGATCTTCTTGTAGTTTTTGTATTTCATTTTCTTAAACAGATACAAAAATATTAGTTGATTTAGTTACCCTTGAAAGAAAAATTGTCTGCGAGTAAAGACGGCATTTGGTAAACACAATCCTGCTCTTTGAAGTGTTTGTTTATAATGTTATTTATAGTAATAGCAAACACAACTTTATTAGGTAACTGTCATCTAATCAATTGAAAAGTTATGCTTGATAACCTCTATACGTATTTTGACATTTTAATTGTACTTCTTATTTTATGAAGTCCGTATTAGCAATAGATAAATGAGCGATGGAATTAGGAATCATAAATATATTTGTGTAAAAACAGTGTCCAAAACATGTGTTTGGTATTCGAAATGCTTGTCTCTGCTTGTACGACGGGCAGGGATAAGGAACTGTCAGTAGGGACACATAACCTATAAGTTTAATGACTTAAGTAAATATTGAAATTGTTCTTAACACTTTATGCAAAAAGAGGCATTTTTAATTCGATTGTCTATTCGTGATTAATAAGTTAGTTTCGTAAAACATACGAATATTGTCTGATTTGTGATGCCGATCATGCGCATCCATGATGCCGTTTTGTTTATGACAGTTAACAGTTTTTTTTATGTTAAAATGTTCTACAAACAGTACGTTTTAACGAAAAATCGTTTTGCAATGTCAGAAGCGGTTAAAATTAATTTTCTAAAGATACTTCATTTATGCCTGAACGAATAGTACGTACTGATAAAAAAAAATGTTGACTCGAGAAATAATATATTTATTATAAACTTGGAGAAAATTCCTGATAAGAGTAGTAATATTGTCTGTTACATTACTATTTTTTGTACTGAACATTTTTACATGTATGCCAGTTTGACTAATGATGACTGTTTTTTGTTCTTGACAAAAACATTCAATGACATTTTGAGGTTTTGACTAAAAGTGTATTACGAATGTCATTAGTTCGCCTATATAGCCCCATTATTATACAAAATATAATTATGTGTAACATTTGAATTACATTACAGACTGTTAAATGTTTAACAAAAACATTTAGTTTTAGTTAAAGCAAAACATGCTTTAAAAAAATCTTTCACCAGTTCAAAGTGGCACCTAATTTTCACGTTTAATGTCATATGATAAGACAAAACGTCTACGTTATTGAAAACGCACAATGATGACAAGAATAAATATTTTAAGTTGAAAACAATTATTACTTCTTGTTTAAAAAAATCGGACAAAAAAAAAATATATATATATATACAGGAGAAAGATGCTCGGTTGGAAGGTCCCAGAGAATGAAATCTTAAAGAGAGCAGGGGTAAAATGGACGGAGGAGCGGAAGAGGATCCATGGGGACAGGATGAGGGAGGGTGGAGGATTAGAAGGAGCAAGACATGAGTCGGAGTGCTTTGCGTGATCCATCAGGGTCTATACGCAGATAATAATAATAATATATATATCTATATACGAGGTGTTCTCGGGCGTTCATTGAGCCATTGGAGCACGAAGGTCTCCACCGCAGAATCGTCTTCGAAACGCTGGCCTCCAAGCGCCTCTTTGAGTGGCCCAAACAGGTGATAGTCGCAGGGTGATAAGTCTGGACTGTAAGGGGGATGTTCCATTGGTTCCCAGCCAATTTGATCGAGTTTAAGCCTCGTAGCGTTCGCCGAATGTGGTCGGGCATTATCGTGAAGAAGAATGACGTTTCTCGCCGGTTTAGATTTCCTTTTCCTACGGAAAGACTGTTTTGCGGCCTCTAAAACATCGCAATAATATTGTGCATTTATTGTGCGTCGTTGATGGAGGAAATCGACGTGAAAGGCGCCTTGATTGTCGAAAAATACAGTGGCCATTACCTTCCCGGCCGACGATCGTGATTTGGCCTTCAGAGGTTTTCTACTGCTTCCCGTCCTTCGGCGAATTCCTTGTGCCAAGCAAAAACGCGAGCTCTTGACAGGGTCCTGTCCCCGTATTGAGCCGTCAATCTACGAAAGATTTCAGTCGGATTGACCCCCTCCTTGGCCAAAAACTTAATAATAATTCTCTGCTCCACGGAAACGTGCACTTCACTCTCACTCATTGTATAGTTTTATACTGAAGGGTCCGAACGGAAATGTTTCCCGTCTACGCCCGTCCCAAACCTCCCAGGCTACCTGAAACCCCACCCTTTAGAGTTCAATGTCCAACGGAAATGTTTTTAGAAAGTCAGTCTCGTTTATATTTGATCAACCCTCGTACGTGTGTGTGTGTGTGTGTGTGTGTGTGTGTGTGTGTGTGTGTGTGTGTGTGTGTGTGTGTGTGTGTGTGTGTAATATATCGATGGCATTGTTCCAGATATTCCTGGAGGGATTTTACAGCCTCCGATCTTCTCTCCACGAGTGCCGCAATATTTGAACTACGCAACCATAGGCTTCCTAATCGGACATGAAATTACTCACGGAAATGATGATCAGGTGAGTGGTTTAAAATTACAGGTTTTCCATTCTGGAAACAAAACCCTTAAACTAAAGTAAAAAAACCATACGTTTGCAGAAAAATAATTTTAAATAATATTTCATTTACAATGTAATGTTGAAAGCATTATTAAAGCATAGGCTATTGTTGAAAGCATTCACTGAATAGTTGATTCAATGGCGTGAAATACTTTGGCTTTAAACAACTTGAAATAATGCCAGCATGTAGTTTTCTCGCTTCTGTAAATTTCCAACAAAATTTGTTTAACACTTTTCCACCATCATAATTAGCGTTTCAATCTTTATACAACTGGATTTTAATTTTTAAATTGGAAGTTTTAAATTCAAGGTTTACAGAAAATAAATGTAATAAGATTGTAAAATCAGGTTTACACAAAAATGTTCGATTAAGGAATATACGTTTTGAAACGGGTGGCGATTTTAAACATATCTCTTTTCAGGAAAATAATTGGTTTTTCAAAATCGATATTTCGCCACTTTTGATCTAAACAGCGTAAACATACATGAAAAAAATTTTTCAATTACATTTAAAATGAGAAAATAAATCCTAACCACCGTCAGTTAAACTTAAGTATTTCTAATAGATTTTGTAAATTTGAATTGTAAATTTATGCCGATTATAAAACTATAATAAGCACAAATTTACAGTTCAAATTTCCAAATTTGACTATGGTGGTGAAATCAGGTTTTCAAAAAAAAAAAATAATAAAATAAAGATTTTTTTAGAAATTAGCAATGGTCGTCATTGGTTCGATTGTCAAATAGATTTTCTTATAAAAACAAAACTTGTTTTAGCTGTTACCAAAATCGATTTTTTACCAAGTTTGAGGATCTGATCTTACTAAAGTTGATAACAAACAATGTAGACTATATCTATATACGTACAAGAATTGTGTATAAGTATCCGACCTTAAGCCAGGAAAATGTATTACGTACATCGGGACCCTTTTCCCTTCAAAGTAGGACACACTTAGCCCAGTGATCCTTCCTATTCTAAAAACACATCTGGAAGGATTCTTTGGAATGACGTTCATCTCCACCCTCACATTCCATTATGACGACTGTGATTTTTTTCTGGGTCGTACCTGAACACCCGAAAACTGATCTCCAGTAATCACGGTGTTTAGCATCTCAGGATCAGTGTTGATAGTGTCCAGCAAGTCCTATGCAATGTTAAGACGTAGTTCTTTCTGTTCCGCCGACAACAGCTTGGGCACACGTTTTACAAGCACTGTGCGCATATTCAAATCTCAACTCAAAATTGCTTGTGCCTTTACTGAACCTAACCGCTTCGTCAATCTTTCATAGTTCAATCTCCCAGTATCTGAGATTTTCCACCCACTTAACAATAGCGGCATTTCGATTAGTCTGTTGCCTCCCAGAACACTGTTCACTCTCCACCAATATGACGATATTTTTTAATCAGCTGGACCACTCCTTAATTTCTGTTCCCACAGAATCGTTTCTAAATACCTGCTGCATCTCACAAATTAGTTAGCTTTGAAAATCATTTGGTGAAAATTATAGTACATCCAAACATATAAAAAATTGAAAAACTAACTTAAAATATAAAAAATACAAAAACGTAAACAAACGAGGCCCAAATATTTCGGTAAAATTTGTATCTTTAGTCTAACTGTAACAAAACTTATATCAGTAATGTATTCGAAAAATAATACTGTTAAGAGATTTATGACGCAACCCTAGCCTCGAAAATCGTATAATTTTAAAAATCGGTAGTGAATTTTGAGAAAAAATAAGTTTTGGTCATTTTTTAAAGAAATATGTTGTTGTTATAATTGTTGGTATTGTTTTTTGGGTTTTAGTCAATGTTTCTCGAACTAAAATTTCTGAATAGATAGAGCAACTCACAAATTTAGGATTTATATAATTTTTATACAATTAATTTAATGTGAGATAGTTTTGCAGTTTTCCGGATTGTTTGTGGAGCTGTTTTAATATATATTAAAGACAAAAAATAATATGTTTACAGGGCAGATATTTCGATAAAAGTGGAAGTGTGGTCGAATGGTGGAAAAACGAGACTAACGCAGAGTTCGAAAAACGATCTCAGTGTGTAATAAATGAGGCCAACATGTACAGAGTGGAAGATGTAAATCTCACAGTAAGTTGCGTTTGTTTTACACCCAAAGATGGCTAATTTTACTCGTTTAAACATTTGTGGCTATTACAACGATCATTCAAAATTAGCTTTTATACAAAATACATTTGTACATACTTTAATAGACGAAGTGACCAAGAAAGGTTTTCCTGGAAGTATATGTCAAGTAAGACTAATCGAATTAACTGATATCGATTAAAATAGCATGTGGTTTAATGAAAACAAAACATATTTCATTATTTTTTTGCAATTTACAAAAATGTATTTGCTAACAAATCGCTTTTATCAAAGTTAATCAGATTTTGTTTAAATATTGTCTTTATGAAAACCGTAACAAAAAAGTGTCGTTGCATTTAGTTTAGAGGCCATTCTTCAGAAATTGAAAAACAAACCAATCAAAAATCCGGTGCATTTTCTGAAAATTCAATTTTTCACAATTGCAAATAGTCTACGACTATCTAACAATATTTATTGGTCTGTTTTTTGATAAACCGTCTAGAGTAATACACAATAATTAATTCACTTTGGGCATGTATACATATACATATGTAAAGTATACATATACTTTACTTTTGGTTAGTTCACCTGTATTAAGTCAGCAGGTTTCAACTGCCTCACTCGTGGCACATTGCTGAGCAAGTTTGCTACCTCGAAACTTTGGTGATCATCGAGTCTGTTTACTTATTTTCTGACAAAACCGTACGCGACATCTTCGGCTACAAAAGGCACCTTCAAATTTCGATGGGTATCTAAGCTATAAGAAGAATGGTTCTGAAAACATGGTTAT
This sequence comes from Callitettix versicolor, assembly GCA_022606455.1. Taxonomy (NCBI): domain Eukaryota; kingdom Metazoa; phylum Arthropoda; class Insecta; order Hemiptera; family Cercopidae; genus Callitettix; species Callitettix versicolor. Next base: position 57,597,260 of record CM040190.1, on the reverse strand, counting down.
ACAGCAGCAGTTCATAGAGAGTTCGAAGTTTTTTACAAAAAGTGGTAACATTGTTTGATGTCAGCAGCAACAGTGTTGGGCAGTTGAGACATCATAAGTATATAGCAAATAGAGTACAGGCCCTAGAAGCCAGCCCTGCACGACTCTAGCAGCAATATTCATTACTTTAGAATAGTCCTCTCCATATTTTACTCTGAAATAACGATAAGATATTGTAAAATCTCACTCAATTGCTTTGGTAAATAGCTAACAACCTTATATTCCAAGGTTGCCACACTTCAAGGCTCATGCCACACTCTGTCAAAGCCTTATGCTCCATCTAAAAAAATACAGCTGATCTTCTTCTTCCTGATTGTTTACTTTGATGTCTCCTCCGATAAAGAACAATATCCTGAAAGTTCGAAATAATGTTCTGATTGATCTCTCGATGGCATCAGTAATGCAATGTACTTGATCTATAATTGGTTTATTACAAAAAACCAATCTGAGTTAGAATGATCTGCTTACTTTCAATAATTGGTTCAAGTAGTTTTGAGAATAGCTTTTGAAAACTTCTGCCAATAGTTGTTGTCCAATATCTTTGTTTTAAGTATTCTAAAGTACGATTTAATTATGCGAAATGTTCTTAAACACTATCTTCAGACCGGCATACTGAGCCGATTCCTAGGCTATGTCAAGCATACCCAGTCAGTAGAAATGTTGAAAGGCACTTGGTTCAGAGCGTGATTTTGTCTGGACCACAAAACACAGCTTCAATACTTGCGGATGCAAAATCTGATAAAGTTTATAGCCTTTTTAACTATAGGCACAATGTTAAGAAAACCTGGATGATCTGATGCAAGTATTGGAACAATTATTTATTTGAATTGAATTGATTAATACATTGTCTCATTCTTACAATCTATGCTTCAGTCATTTCATTCATTCCTTAATGATTCGATATGATTTGTTTTATCTTGCAAAATTATGTAAGGGTGTTCATTAATTAAGTTATAACTTTGTCAATACCTCTAGCCGCAACAATGCAAGACTCCATGTTTACTATTTCCTTACTTTATGAATTTATTTTTATCTACTGATTTACTGAACGTAGTGAAATAAGAAAAATATCCGACATTTACTTTGAAGAAATTGGAAATTGTAAAATTTATCTGGAAATGTAGGAGAGTGATGACTGAACGATTCATTATTGGTTTACAACCTCAATGATTTTCGCAGGACACATTCCTCGTTATATAAAACATGTCCTAGACGATAAATTTCCACAGTAGATTGACAGAAGAGGGTCAGTAAAATAGGCTCCTTGTATCTGAATTCCAATGTTTATGCAGTGAGTAAGATACAAGAACTTAACTAGGGCTATGGGTTTTAGGAAAATAAGGTAGTGTTATGGTAACTAACGATCTGGGAGGACTTGTAAATAAATGTGTAACTGATTGTGTATTATATATATATATATATATATATATATATATATATATATATATATATATATATATATATATTTGTTACAAAAGGTATCAAAGACTGCAACATAAGGGAGGAGTGGGAAAAGGAACAGGCGGACACATGGGAGAAATTTTGCACAAAAATTACACAAAAGCACAGGAACTAATCCCATTGAAAAAGAACACGAAACACCCGTGTTGGGACTTGGAATGTGAAAGTGCGCTGGAAAGACGCAAACGGGCCTTCCAAAGTTACAACAGTAAAACGTCCCCAGAAAGTCAACAACGTTTTAATGAAATTAGAAAAGAGGTCGCTAAAAGTATTAGGAAAAATAAGAGGAGGTATATGAAGGAACAATTGGACTCCATAGAGGAGAACTTCCGCAACTGCAACGTACGAGATTTTTAAAGGACCTTTGCAGAAAAAAATCGTGGGTACACACCACAAAATCTGTGCTTTAGAAAACAAGACGGCACATTGGCATTAACTAATTACGAAAACTGTCAGGAGTTAGAAAAATATTTTTCTGATCTCCTTAATTGCCCCGAACCCAACAGACGGTTCCCTAAAGAAAACTGTGCTGACACGTACCCTGAATCGTTACCACCAATACAAGAAGAGATCGAGGATCACATACATAGACTGAAAAACAACAGGGCATCCGGAGAAGATGGAATCATTGCAGAACTTCTGAAGAATCTCGGACCGAACTAATTACAGGAATTAACAAATATCATCACGGATATCTGGCGAACGGAAAAATTACCGGATGACTGGAGGTGTGCTCTTATTCACCCATACACAAGAAAGGAGACAGAACAGACCTAAACAACTACAGAGGAATTTCTTTACTACAAGTTGCTTACAAAATACTCTCAACATGTCTTCTTCAAAGAACACAAAAAAAGATAGAATACAGAGTTGGTGAGTACCAGGCAGGCTTCCGTCCTCCGGGTCGCTCTTGCACAGAACAAATTTTCAACCTGAAAACAATATTGCAAGTAAAAGCTAAAAGGAATGTCCCAGTGATGTGTACGTTCGTAGATTTCAAAAAAGCGTACGATTCAATTGATCGAAAATCTTTGTATAATATCCTGGAAGAACATGGACTTGATCCTAAAACACTGCGACTGATCAAAAAAACACTGACAGGCAGGCACAATCGCTAAGGCGAAATTTATGGGGGAAATTTCCAAACCCTTCCTGATCACAACTGGAGTTCGCCAAGGAGATGGACTCTCGCCTCTCCTTTTCAATCTGGTGTTAGACAAAGTTATCAGGGAATGGGAGAATGAATTAAAAATTGAAGGGCACTGGAAACCAGTTCGACTTGGAAGACCTAAAGACAACACAGAATTCGCGTGCCTAGCTTTTGCAGATGACCTAGATAATGCAACTCACAGATAATGAAACGACAGCGATTAAACAGATAGAAGTCCTAAAGGAATGTGCAGAGAGGGTCGCTCTACAGATCTCGTTTAAAAATCCGAATTCTTCTGTTCAAAATTAAATATTCAAGAACAAAACACAAAATATGGTAAGATAAACAGAGTCAAGCACTTCAAATATCTGGAAGAAATTCTTGAACCCACAGGTGGCGAGAAGGCTACGCAAAGGGTTCGGCTACTGAGAATGAAGAGGGCTCTTGGTATAACGAGTGATATATACAATAAGAGATGTATGTCGACGAACACAAAAAAATTCTACACTACAACAAAGTCATAAAGCCGGAGGTATTATATGCAAGCAAGATGCTAGCACTCCACACAGAAGGTACCACGGAAGACATTTTGAAGGAAGAACGCAAAATCTTGAAGAAGATCCTTGTCCCGAGATTAACAGAAGAGGGATACAGGTTGCACTCCCGTAAGACCACAGAGAAGATATCAAACCTGGCAGCAGATATCTGAAGAAGGAGGCATCGGTTTTATAGACACATCAGTAGACTCCCAACAACGAAACTTTCCAACAGAATCCTTAAGTACTGTTGGAGTCAACAGAATCCTTAATATACAAGGAGTCAAATCAACAATGTCGTGGATCGCACAAGGCAGAATAGACCTACATGACCCAGAAATAAACTCAACAGACATTGAAGAGAGGAACGCATACAGAAAGATGCTCGGTCGGTTGGAAGGTCCCAGAGAATGAAATCTCAAAAAGAGCAAGGGTAAAATGGACGGAAGAGCAGAAGAGGATCCATGGAGACAATATGAGGGAGGTGTGGAGGATTAGAAGGAGCAAGACATGAGTCGGAGTGCTTTGCGTGATCCAACAGGGTCTATACGCAGATTATATATATATATATATATATATATATATATATATATATATATATATATAATGCATATTAGTTATTTAGCCGCCTCGGTGGCCTAGTTGATACTGGGCTTTCACCCCGAGGACCCGGTTTCGATTCTCAGCCAGGGCTTAGCATTTTCATAAGCTATAAATCATCCCATCGTCTGCATTAGCCCAAGTGTGCACAATAGTCGGACGTTAAACACAAAAAAAATATTAGTTATTTATTGCAATAATGGGAACTTTTGGCTCATCCGGACATTACTTGATGGACATCAAGTGTTGAAAATTTAATGCAAAATTAGGGGAAAATTTGTCCATGAGTTATTTACAAAAATTGTTGAAAAAGGGCTCCATTATATTCTCCGTAACACCTGATGGAGAAATGATTTGTTTTGGTCTAAAGAAGCATAGTTTCATCTTAACGGATACATAAATTTACAGAATTCTAACATTTTGGCTGCAAACAATACACATCAGTTACATGATTGCTCCCTACTCTCACAAAAATTGGGTGTTTGGATTGTAAAGTTCAAAAATCCCTTTTGTTCTCGTATATGTGTAAGTAAATATTTCGTCATGTATTCATTGATGCTTTTGAAATCTTTGAACAATTATCTCACAGCTTGATATATCATACAGCAATTTGTTCAATAAATTTTTGAAATTTTTATTTTAGATTAATGGGATCAATACGCAGGGAGAGAACATGGCGGATGTTGGAGGCGCTATGCTGACAATTAAAGCATATAAATCGTGGTTGAAGAAACACTTCGAAGAACCGAGGCTGATCGGTCTGGAACAGTACAAGCCCAAGCAGATACTCTGGCTCAGGGCCGCAAACTTTTGGTGTAACAAAGAGAGAAGCCAGTCATTGTGGCACTCCATAATGACAGGTTCACACGCTCCAGGCGAATATCGAGTCTTTAACTTTCTGAGGAACCAGAATTATTTCGCAAAACACTTTCATTGTTCGGTGGGATCTAAAATGAACCCAGCGAATAAATGCAACGTGTGGAAGGTTGATTAAGGTGGTGGCAATGGGGACTTTGTATGATTACAAGTAAATGTACCATTTCTAGACTTCTTATTGCATATTGTCCTGACAAGTCGAATAAAGGGATGAAACCATTCAACCCAATCCACTACTTATTTTGACATATGCCTTAATCCTACCAATAATACACGGCTAGTTAACGGACCAAGTGAAGTGAGATCTATGTTTTAACTTGACTCTTTGAAATTTGGTTTGTTTTGTCAAAATAACCAGCTGTTTTGTAATTTGATATGAAGGTATCTTGTGTAAAGAACAAACGACTTATGTGTAAGATTTTCAACCATTCACTTACTTTTCAAAATGGCAGTCTCTGATTTAACAATGACTAGTACAGTTGATAGCTATTTCCCCTAATAATGGCCGATCATTGAGAACTTCACAATTTTGTTTACGTCAAGAAGAAAGATTGTGAAGGTTCCAATAAAATTGGTCCAAATAAAGAATATCACAGTGAAATTTGACTTTACAGAACCTGTAACTTTATAAAAGTTAAAATTTTTGAAAGAATTAAAATTGCTGCAATTTTGAAACTGTTTTGCTAAAAAACGAACTTGTGTAAGTTATTGCTAAGTTTGATTTTTTTGCCAAGTTAGAATCAAATCTGCATAAATGAGCATTATACTTTCAAAATTAAACTGGAAATACAAAATGAATCCTGACTTAAATATTCCTACATTTACACTAAATATCTAATTTGTATTAATTTCATAACTTTGTTACGGGTTAAAAATTAACCCTGTTACTAAATCGCACGGCTCGCCCTACGTACCCTGAGATCAGGTAGCAAACCATACAAAGGTCAGTTGACGGTTGTAGATAGGTACAGTGCAAAGGTCAGTTTGAGAGGGTACGACGCGCTTGTAGCCTAAGGTATGAAAGCAACGAATGCAAAGGTCAGTTTGCAAGGGCTCCCATTAGATACGCTGGGAAGAACCTCTCGAACCGAGCTCTGGGACCCGACTGACTAAGAACGGGTTTCTGCGCATGCGCGGCTCTCAACAGTATAAAAGGAGGCCGCTGTGGCTGCCAGGGGGTCAGTCTTTCGAGGACCATCCGATAATTTTGGTCACTCTTCCGCGGGCCGCCCACGATAACAGGGTCAGTCCTTCGCCGACCATTCGATAATTTTGGTCAGTCTTTCGCCGACCGCCCATTCGATAACTTTGGGCAGTCTTTCGCCGACCACTCGATAACTTTTGTGCAGCCTTTCGTCGACCGTGCAGTATAGCGAACAAAAACGCATACCGGCAGGAAACAGGTAGCGTATACCGAGGTAAGAATTAAATCATAGCAGCAGTTATAAACCTTAGAAATTGGGCATTCCGAATCCTTGGCGTGTTTAGGATTCCGAGAGCTCGAGAATAGCGTAGAAATTGGACATTCCGAATCCTTGGAGTATGTAGGATTCCCAGAGCTCGAGAATAGCAACCACCTGGAAACCTAAAAACTTCCTTACGCTCGAGAATATTGAGCACCTAAAAACTTCCTTACGCTCGAGAATATTGAGCACCTAAAAACTTCCTTACGCTCGAGAATATTGAGCACCTAAAAACTTCCTTACGCTCGAGAATATTGAGCACCTAAAAACTTCCTTACGCTCGAGAATATTGAGCACCTAAAACTTCCTTACGCTCGAGAATATTGAGCACCTAAAACTTCCTTACGCTCGAGAATATTGAGCACCTAAAACTTCCTTACGCTCGAGAATATTGAGCACCTAAAACTTCCTTACGCTCGAGAATATTGAGCACCTAAAACTTCCTTACGCTCGAGAATATTGAGCACCTAAAACTTCCTTACGCTCGAGAATATTGAGCACCTAAAACTTCCTTACGCTCGAGAATATTGAGCACCTAAAACTTCCTTACGCTCGAGAATATTGAGCACCTAAAACTTCCTTACGCTCGAGAATATTGAGCACCTATAACTTCCTTACGCTCGAGAATATTGAGCACCTAAAACTTCCTTACGCTCGAGAATATTGAGCACCTATAACTTCCTTACGCTCGAGAATATTGAGCACCTAAAACTTCCTTACGCTCGAGAATATTGAGCACCTAAAACTTCCTTACGCTCGAGAATATTGAGCACCTAAAACTTCCTTACGCTCGAGAATATTGAGCACCTAAAACTTCCTTACGCTCGAGAATATTGAGCACCTAAAACTTCCTTACGCTCGAGAATATTGAGCACCTAAAACTTCCTTACGCTCGAGAATATTGAGCACCTAAAACTTCCTTACGCTCGAGAATATTGAGCACCTATAACTTCCTTACGCTCGAGAATATTGAGCACCTAAAACTTCCTTACGCTCGAGAATATTGAGCACCTAAAACTTCCTTACGCTCGAGAATATTGAGCACCTAAAACTTCCTTACGCTCGAGAATATTGAGCACCTAAAACTTCCTTACGCTCGAGAATATTGAGCACCTAAATTCTTGCTCCCATAAATTTGCGCAGCTAATCAATATTCAAATTCAAAGCCCCTTTTGGCGATGATGATTTAAACATGGGTGAGCAAAATCATGAAATACTGATTTTGTCGATGAGCCCAATTTATAACTGAGCCAAAACCATTACCTGCATTTGAACCCTGGCGAAGCCTATGAATGCGGACGGCTATCCGGCGTTTAGTCGTAACGCATTTTAGCGTTACAACTTGTTTAAACATTACTTTGTGTTTTGACATTAAAATAATGTTTTATCTGTGTTCTGAGACCACTCTCCACTGTAGGAGTTTTATTAACAATAAAATTGACTCAGATTGCTCTATTAATATTAACATTTGGCAGTTTTCTCCTTCACAAGTTTGATGCAAATTTTTAAAAAATTGATTTCAGCTTAATGAATCAGTTTTTGAAATATAGATAAACTTTTAGATTTTTGAACTACAGTGAAAATATTTAAAATGAGCCCTGATTAAAGTCAGATTTATTTTTATTTAATTGAAATATAAATTGGTATTCATGCAAATTTTAATGCTGATTAGGTTTGTGAAAACAGGTTATATAGAAAGTTACGATTATCTTAAAATTTGGAACAGCTGTTATTTTGTAACAGTTGAACGGATTTTATTAAGTAACACACTTGTCAAAGTTTTTATGAAAATTGATTTTGTGCCAAGTTTCACCCAAATTGGATCAAAATTGCCTACTCTAAAGTGATAAGACACACACACACACACACACACACACACACTATTTTTCTAGTAGCCTATACTTTGGACCAATAATTATTCTTATTTGCTTTTTCCCTATTTATTTTGTGTCATTGACTTTTATTTTCTTAATTTAAAAATATTTTTCAATGATTTAATCTGGTCAGCCGCGAACGCGAATCAACCGGTCCCCGGGCAGTTTTCAGACTTTCGAAAACACAACCTTGCACTAGCTATTCGTCCAAACCAGTGCCGGCCTACCTCTTCATTACGGCGTACTAGCAAATTTTATGCCATTAAGGGAATTCCAAATTTCACTGCTTTTGGAAATTTCCCTTTTTGCATTTACCAGCCACAGGACCTGAGAGAATGTCAACCTCTCTTTGACTCTTCTCACCTTGAACCTTCTTTGTACTTTTTCTATCTCAAAAACTAATTTTTTACCTAATAATCCATTTCTGTTAATTAGTTTATCTTATTTATCCAGTTGTGTTGGTATACCTGGTAGCCTATGACGTATTTCTCTACTACGACAGTGTTACCACTTCCTTGCTCACTCCGTTTTAACTATTCCTAACATCATGAAAATCGCATATCTTTTTTCTGTCTTGACCGATTTTCGTAATTCTTGCACCATTTTCTCTGTCTTGTTTCCACGTTTATTGTAAACTTCAATTCGTGATCGTAGCATGTTTCGTGCATTAAATATTTCAGTTTTCGCCTAGTTTCCTTGATTGTATAGTTCCTATTAATTTATTTTACACCTAATTTTCAGGATTTAATTTTTATAATCCCTTTAATATTTTAATTATTATTGTTAATTCTACTTTTATAAATATTAACTGATGTATTTTATTACAAGATATATCACAAGTAATTCTGGATTTATTTTATACAAAAATTAATTAACCAAATCTCTCTAAGTAAGCAAAATCTCATTAATTTATTATGATTAGTTAAACTGAATAATTAAGCTTATATTTTCCTTATTTTGTCCTATTAAAGGTTTATCTTATGAACATTATATTTTATAAATTTATATTTCGTATGAACCTGTTTTGTAACATTGTCCTAGTTAACATTTTACACCCTGTATTATTTTTTCTCATACATCGACAAAGATTTCTTGCTAATTTTCAATCTTTCCTTATACATTAGTATTTATTGTAAATTATAATTGTTTCTAATTTAATTACTATTATATATGCTCTTATTTCTGTTTTACTTGTTATGGTTATATTTTATGCATCTTAGTTAAATCCAATATTTTCATTTATTTTTGTTACCCAGTTTTTTCAAAATATTTTATTCTTAACATTATGTTAACATGGTTTCTTTAAAACAAAATATTATTTCATTTCGATAATTTTTTTTAAATTTTAATTTTTTGTCCTTTTTATAGATTTTATTTGAAATTTGTATAAGTCCAGCAGACATATTTAGCCCCTGAATAGCCCTGCAGGTTAATTCCATTGTTTCCCTGCCTGGCCTTACCTGTAAGAAAGCCTCTTTTATTTAAACAACGCATTCTTGACCGGCCGGCCTACTCTGAACGAATTTAACTATTTTAAATTTGTCGCCATGAAACAATTTTATCTGCCTAACATTATTTCCTATGGTTAAGCAGTAAAATTCCGTTTCAACACACACACACACACACACACACACACACACACACACACACACACACACACACACACACACACACACACACACACACACACACACACACACACACACACACACACACACACACACACACAACACACACACACACACACACACACACACACACACACACACACACGTCAAGAGTACCACGGGTATATTTGGGTAGTTAACTTATGCACTAACCTAAACGTCGTAGGAGTCATTTGAGTGGTCCAAAACCTGTCACATTATCCTGTCAACTTTGTGCACGAAATTTTTCACTTAAGTATGTCTGTGCGCTATGCGTCGCTTATACTAAGAGTGAGGATGGAGTTAATCAAGTGGATATTTTATGTTAATTTACTCTTCTCTTCCTGAGTCAACTGCAGCAGCAGAAATCTATTTATCAACTCTAAAATTGAACAAAAATTGGTTGAGATAAAACCGATGTGGCGTAACTGTACTTGCTTTGCTATCTCTATACACATAAAAGCAATGTTCTGGCCGACTGATTCATAATCAACATACAGCCAAAAGTATAATAGTTCGAGACTTGAATCTTCAGGGTACCTTAGTATCATAATGTAATGATAAACTAAAAAACTAATTTTCCAATATTCAACCCCTAAAGGGATAAAAATGGGGTACAACATTTTTATTGGAGAAATGTTTTTGGTCGGATCTTGAAATTTTACTTAGTTATTCTAAAGAACAAGTAATGTAATACATTTTTCACCATTTTCGAATATTCATCTCTTGAAGCGACTAAAAAGAGGTTGAAAATCTAAAAGAGGGTATAAAATTTTGTTTTGGGGAAAATATGTATTGGATAGTATATTCTATATATACACTTATTCTGAAATACGTATTTCAGTTGATTTTTTTAATTCATCCCCTAAAAGAATTAAAATTCAAAAGACAGTTATAAATACTTGCATTAGAGAAAATATTTTTAATTGGATTTTCTTAAAAATTTAAACAAAAAAATTCTAAAACACAAAATTATTAAACACATAATTTGCAGCATTTTTTTCGAATTTATCTCTTAAGGAAGGAAAATGAAAAAGAAATAATTGCTTGCATTGAAGAAATATATATTTGCATTGGATTTTCTTAAAACGTAACAAACGTATTCTAAAACACAAATTTAGAAACAAGTACTTAAACATTTTCCATTATTATTCCCCTAAAAGAGTAACAAATGAGTATAAAATTTGCATAAGGGAAAATAACTTGGATTTCTTTTGAAACAAAACATAAGTACTTGAAGGCATAAAAAAAGAAACATGAATATCAGAATTTTTCTTTATTCAAAATCCTATATGGATAAAAAGGAAATTTAAAAGTTTGCAATGTAAAAAATAATAATCACGTTTTTTGAAACTCAACATAAATAGGGGAGAGAGGGGTAATGACACGCACTTTAACATTTTCGTTTAGAAATCGTTCTAAAATTCAATTTTGAGATTTATTTTCATTTTAACGTATAAAACATACATTTTTCTTTACATTGGAACTAGAAAATTACTATATCCAGTATTCATTTTCACCAAATTATTAAATTAAAAAAAAATTGCGCTGCGTGTCATTACCCTTAAGTTTCGGGTAATGGCACGCATGAACATGCCGTAATTAAACAACGACACCAATGATGTATAAATTGTTTTTAAGTATACCTATTTTTAAACAAATTACATTTTTAGTTATTCTTTACAGTTTTTTTATCATTATCATTAATGCAATGTCACACTTATAATCTACTGCACAGTCTAAACCACTACATTCTGAGTGGACTCACCCAAAACACATCTGAACCACAGTTCATTTTTTTCTAAATTCTTGGCACAAGATGCATGCATTGTCCGAGTTATTTTTTACCGATAAGATTTTAGTTAAATCATCCACTGTGGTTAGTTCGTCATCGGTTTCACATGTTTCCATAAATTTATCGTCTGATTCACTGCTTGTTTCATTGAAAAAGAGACTTTTTCAAGCAACCTTTTTCTTCCAATGAGTGCTATATATTTGTTTTTTCATTCGAGCTTTTCCCCTTCTTCTCTAGTTTAGACCTAAGCCTTTTTTGTTTTCTCTTATCTCTTTCTTCAAGAGCTTCTTTTCGGGGTGTTGCACTCAAGATCTGATATTGGTTTTTCCTTTTCTTTGACTTTCAGGGCCGTTATTTTGTTAATAGGAATTGTGGATATAGCAGTGATGGGAACGTTTTCTATTTCTTGCTGTTTTACACGGCTTGCTTGTAATGATTCTGCTTGTGTTTCTTCTGGATTCACTAATTCAATTCCATTAGTTATAGCTTTGGATTCTACTAAGAGAAGTAAGTAGCTTCCGGCTGGCGAAGACTCAACTGTGGATTCCTCTTCAAAAATCCATCAGCCCAATCTCTACCTGCCATTTTTGTATTAGAAGTGTTCTGCATTAAAAGTATTCTTAAGTTTGTTTGTTTTTTTTTTTTTTGAGCATATTCATATGCAATTCGTCGAAGTTGAATTGGAGTAATGCCGTAAAACAAATTCGATAGCTGAATAAGATGATGAGCTATTTCTTTCTCTTGTTCTTCAGAAAATACAGCTTTTCGCCCCATTCTAGGACCACCGGTTATAAGACCACATTTCATTCTTGTGTGAAGCGTTGCTTCGTGAATACCAAAATGTCTTGCTGTTTCTCTTATTTTAGCTCCATCTTTGATTGCTTTAATGACCATCTAAAGTTGCTCATCAGTCCATGCTGCTTTAGAGGTTACTCTGGTTTGTTTCATCAAATTGTACGGAAACATAATGTACTGTGCCAGTTAGCTGCTGCCGTAAAGAACAGTCTTAACTAACCCTATGTTAAACAATGTTTTTATTATAATTTATATCTCAATAGTAGTCTGACTTCTCATTACAGGTTTTAATTTACTGTAGTGCCAACAATGTGTTTCACAACACACATAAAAGTGAAATTTAAAATTTATTAAATAAAATGGTGTAAGCTATGTCTGTAACAATAGAAGTTGAATTTAATTTTAAAAGAGGGCATTAACATTTTTTTAAATAAAATTATTTATTTTATTAAATTAATTATTATTTTTAATAAAAAGATATAGCATTACGCACAAAATCCATGGAGAAGTTAGGTTTTTTCAAAAAACAAACTCAAAATGAAGGTACTCGACATTATGATTTAGTAAGAGTTGGAAATGAAACAAAGTACCTCAGTAGAAATATGTAAAATCGAAAAGATAGTACTTTCGGGTATTAGCACGCACGGTGAGGAAATGACACGCAGTTGGGGGTAATGCCACGCGGACGCGTGCCATTACCCCGCATGTCGCCATTATGGAAAAAATCATCATACTCGTCACACAAGCATCAAACAAACATTGTTTAATATAGATACATTTAAAAACTATTATATTTTCTAGATATGTATAAAGAAAAGGCTAAATCTAAACTGATTCAATAAATATCTTGAAGCAAACTTTCCAGATCAATTCAACCAAAATTGAAGGTTTTCGAAAAAATTCTTTATAACAACACACTTGTTCCTATTGGCAGTTTCTCATACAACATGATAGAAATGATTAAGGTATTTTCATACTTTTTATTAACAGAATATAATTTTCTCAAAACTAAATAGTTAAAAAGTAATTGACGAACTACTATAACGGTGTTTTGAAAAATTAGAAAATTGCATAAACATACTTATATATTGAACAGTAAAGCAATTTTTAAATAAATGGGTCAATAATTAAATTAGGAAAATAAAATTTTAATTTTTTATTTAAAATTAAACCTCTAATTATCTTTGATCATAGATTTTATATAAAGGGTTTCATTTTTCAATTCACCCAATTGTTCAGTATCAGTAAATATGGCTTTAATTTTCCCTGTACAACAGAGAGACCGAATGCAACATGTCTATTCACCTTCCATTTATGTGTATTAAAGCTAATATTGCAATAAATATTTGACATAACTATAATTTAGGTCGACACAGAGCCTATATAACAGTTTCAATGTTCAAACAAAAGCACTATCCAACCTTTTCACAATATTGCCATTTTTGAAGTGAATACTAATTTTTGTAGGCCTGGCTGTGTACACTTTCGGACAGGGAAAAATCTTTAATTTGCCATTACACTATAATCTTATATATGTAGACAAGTAATGCACCCACACTCTTGTATATGGGAAGAAGAGGGGGAATTTTAATTATTTCAAAAATTCAAACTAATATAATGATAAATGTTTTAGAAAATCAGATTTCACCATTATGCTCAATGTTAAAATTGATATCAATTAGAATTTACAATTTACTATGTAAATGAAATATTTGTTATGCTAATACAAATATTTTAATGTTGAGTTGGATGGTTAAAATCAGATTTTTAAAAGAGTGAAATATCAAAATTTTAGTTGAAAATTTGATTCTGTCAAACCAATGAGATAGCTGCATTCTGCAATAAAATTTATTAGCTTGCTGTATTTAATTAATAGAATTTATTCAGTCGATTAAACCAATTTTCATTTATGGCACTGTATCGACGCTTAAATGAAATATGACAGGACAATATACATTAAGAAATTATTAAATGTTTGCTTCATTTATTTACACTTAAACAAAGTCTCGTCACTCCTGCCATACATTGCATTTATTGACTGGGTTCATCCTACTTCCTTCTGGACAATTAAAGGTTTCACTAAACTCCTTTATATTCCTCACGATGTTATTGACACGATACTCTGCCGGAGCATGTTTGTCTGTCATTACAGAGTGCCGCAATGTCTGGTTATCATTGTTGACACACCAAAAGTTTCCTAACCTGAACCAGAACATCTTCATATTTGGTAAACTGGAAAAATCTATCAGCCCTGACTCTTTGCCGAATTTTGCCTCCAACCCTTGATACGCTCTCATTGCCAGCATGGCACCTGCTATGTCCGCTATATTCTCTCTCTGCGTGTTAATCCCATTGACCTAAAATAAAAACACGAAGGTTTTGATAAACAAAAGTCATTGTGATCTATTTAGTTTATGTGATGTTACTAGACATGATGGGGGTTTTGACTGTTACAGTCGCAGATGACACTGTTCTACTTGTTACTTGTAAGAAACTTGGAAATGAACACGTGTAATAAAGTGATGCTGTACAATATATAAACTAAATATGATTAACATCGATTAAATAGATTTGTTAGCAAAGGCATTTTTTGTTATATTTCAAAACAAAATTTTAATGAAATGTGTGTTGTTTTTCATTAAAAAGGCCTTCAGATAAAAGTAAACGTACGAAACATGTGATATTTAATTGATATTAGTTAATTGATTTAGTCTTTGTTAACAGAAATACTTCCAGGAAAACCTTTCATGATAATTTCGACTATTTAAGCATACACAAATGTACTTTGTATAAAATATAATTTTGTGATTGTAGTAAAAGCTACAAATGTTTCTTCATGTGTAAAAAACAAACACAACTTACAGTGAGATTTACAGCTTTCAGTTTGTACGTATTGGCCTGGTCTATCGCACATTTGGTACGTTTTTTGAACTCTGTGCTAGTCTCGTTTGTCCACCAGTCAACTAGACTTCCACTTTTGTCATAATATCTGCCCTGTAAACACATTAACTTGTCCTCAATGTATATTGAGCAGCTCGACAACATTGCACAAACTATATCATATTAAATTAATAATAACAAAGCCATCAAGCATCAAAATTAATTTGTGGATTCCTATATGTACCTAGAAAATTTGGTTCTAAAGATATCAACTAATAACACAAAACCAGTTCTGATGATTAGAAAAACTACTTATATATTTTAAATACTTAATCTTATTTTTTCACAAAATTAACTACATTTATTAGAATTTAGAATATTTACATACGAGCACAATTTTAATAAAAGATTTCAAAATGTGTACAATTTTGTAGCGAGGGTTGTGTCATAAATGTCTTAATAGTATTATTTTATGAATACATTACTGATGAACATTTTACTTTAGTTAGGTTAAAACTATCCATTTTGCTGAAATAATTTGAGGTAGCTTTTGTTTACTTTTTTACTTTTTGATCAAAAACTTGATTATTGTTTAAATATATATATATATATATATATATATATATATATATATATATATATATATATATAACTAGATAAGAAGTGTTATATACACTTACATATGTATGTAAATGCATTATAAAACTCACCAAAATATTTATTAATGTTAACATATTGAGCACATTCACACACACACACACACACACACACACACACACACACACACACACACACACACACACACACACACACACACACACACACACACACACACACACACACACACACACACACACACACACACACACACACACAAACGGAATTTTACTGATCGACCATATAAAATAATTTTATGATTATGATCCCGTCAGTGGTCTATCTAATCAACTTATTAAAGGCTACCGCGGTTTCGAAACTATATCGTTTCATTTTCAGGCCGTTATACAAAATTTTAAATCCCTCTGTCGGGGTCGTCACAAAGTCAAACAAAACATTGAAACATACATCACAAACACTGAACACAGTTACACGTTTAAAATATTCATAATGAAATTCGGCATGGCCAAGCTACACACGCGACTCGTACGTCGTTACATTCCGGATTGCGGAGTCTCCATCATTAGTAGCGCGCCCATCAGTTACCTGGTTTTTGTTACTTATTCAAATCACTTATCCTTAGAGCCATGTCATATATTAAATTTGATGGAAATGAAAGTTTTTCATTAAGGATGTTCTGGGGGTCTGATTTTTTGCTCTTGTATATTTCAAACTCTTCAATCGCATCATATAACTACTTTTACGACACAAATGTAATATTTTCATGTTGGTATGGATGTCTTCGAATTTATGGTTTTGTCCATAAGATGTTCTGCGAATGCTGAGTTTTTTCGATAATGCACTTCTGGGTATGTGTTCTTTAAATATTTTCTTAAAAGATCGACATGTCTAACCGATATGGAAGCTTAGGCAATCACTACATTTCATTTTGTATATGCCAGTTTTTTCAAAGTTATCTCCACTTGTATTTGCAACTCGCTTCTTTAATAATGTTGATAACTTATTAATTGTTCTGAAAGAGACATTTATATTTTCTTTGGCTATTTTCTTTTTTTAGAGTTTTGTTTAAAGTTGAACCATATTCCATGGAGATGTACATTTTTTATCAGTAACGATTTTTTTATTTTTGTTTTTGTGTTTGGCAATAAGTCTATCAACAATTGAGCTTTTATATCCGTTAGAAACAGCTATGCACTTAATGATGTTAACTTCATTTCCATAGCATCCTTTGTCCATAGGGAGTGAACTTAACCTGTGTACCAAACTATTGTAAGCAGCCATTTTTATATTGTATGGATGGTGGGATGAAGAATATATTGTTTGGCTGGTTGTGGTAGGTTTTCTATAAACACTGTATTTGAAGATATTGTTTACTTTTGAAATGGATAGGTCAAGAAAATTTAATGTATTATCGGTCTCTTCTTCCAGTGTGAAATGAAGGTTCGGATGTATTGTGTTAAGAAATTTATTGACATTTTTTAATTGTCTACTATTGCCTTCGAAAAGTACAATTATATCATCCACATGCCTGTAATAAAAAATAACTTTTTCTCTATTGTAGTTCCTACCCGACCATAAAAATTCATTTTCGATATGGTTTAGAATCAATCCTGCCAAAATGCCGGAAAAGGGGGAGCCCATGGCTAAACCTTCATTGTGAATATAAAATTTATCACTGAACTTGAAATAATTTTGCTTTAGAATAGTTTTAGTCAACAAAATTAAATCATTTATTGCATTCCTTGTGAGCGAAGAATGCTTGGTGAGGTTATCTTTTAATATAACCTTGTTTTCATTGATGGGTACGCTGGCATACAAATTGCCTATGTCAAATGAGGCTAACTTATGTCTATTTATTATTTTTATTTTTATTTCGTTAATTCTTTTAACCAGATCCAAGCTCTTCTTCAGGTTTAAATTATTTTCAAAAATTATTCCTTTTCTAATTATTTTTTCAATCTTTTTTGCGATAATGTATGCTGCTGAATATTTGAAATTTACCAAAGTACGAATGGGCATATTTGGTTTAGGCCAATGTATTTTTGGCAGTCCCCTTAATATTGGGCATGTGGATTTGGTACTTTTGAAGATCTGATGCTATCCTTTGATAAGATTGACAAGCTCTTGTTTATTTCTCTATTGATTTCTCTGGAAAAATATAATCGTTGGGTCTTTATTTAATGGCTGAATGTTATTGTTTGTAATGAAATTCTGAACTTTGTTTATATAGTCGGTACTAGGAAGGGTCACTATTATATGCCCCTTATCTGCTTTTGTGATCATTGCGTCATGATCTTTGAGCTTGTTTCTAATGCAATTTAAATTATGTGTCGCTAATTTGTATTTTAAGTCGTACTTAAAACTTAACATGAGTTTTTAAAACTTTTTAACTTTATTTGCCACCATGTCAGGCAGAAAAATTTGTTTCATTTCGACAAATTTAGGCTAAATTAGTTAAATTCGTTCAGAGTTGGCCAGCCGGTCAAGAATGCGTTGTATAAATAACCGAGGCTTACTTACAGATACAGCAAGGCAGGCGAACGAGGGAATCGAGCTGCAGAAAGTGCAAAGTCGAAAGTAATACCTCTGCTGGACTAGTAATAATTTCAAATAAAATCCAGAAAAAAAGAATTATAATTTTTTTTTAAATGTCGGAATGAAATAAGATTCTATTTTAATAGAACCGTGCCTAAAAATTATTAAGAATAGAAAATTTCGAAAATACGAATAGTTTTATAAATATTAACGAATAATGAAAATAATAATTTTAATAAATAATCATATAACTTAAGTTTGTAACCGTAGCAATTAGAATAAAAATAAGAGCATGTATTATTATACATTAAATTAGAAATGAGTATAATTTAAATTAAATACTATATATATATATATATATATATATATATATATTTATATATATTTATATTTATATAAGGAAGGATAGGAAAATTCGCTGAAAATCGTTGTCGATGTTTGAGAGAAAGTAATACAGAGTGAAAGAGATTAACTAGGACAATGTTTTACAATAGTTCATACTAAATATATAATTTATAAAATATAATGTTCATAAGATAAAATATATAGTACATAAAAATGAAAATAATGGCCCAGTATTCAAATTAACTAATCAAAATAAATTGGATGATATTTTGCTTTTTTGAGAGTTTTTGGTTAAATTTAATTTTTGCATTAAATATAATCCAGAATAATTTATAGAATATCTGGTGTGTAAGTACATAATTTAATAATTATAAATGTATGATTAATAACAATTAATTAAGACATTAAGAACAATATAAGCAATTAAATCATGAAAAGTAGGTGTAAGAATAAATTAACACAAATTATACGATCACAGAAATGGGCCAAAACAGAAAAACAGGAATATCTAAGGAACGGAACATGATTCTATCACCAATCAAAAATCAAAATACGTGAGAACAATACCGAGAAGAAAGTGGAAGAATTAGGAAAATCGGTTAAGATAAAAAAGAAAGTTATGCGATTTTCTTGATTTGAGGTGCAGCTAGAAGGGTTGAGCAAGGAAGGGGAACCTGGTGGGAGAAAGGAAATACATCATGGCCGCCACCAGGTAACCAACACAACCGGATAAATCAGATTAAATAATTAACCAAAATGGATTAATTATGAGGTAAAGAATTGGTTTCTGAGATAGTAAAAGTACCAAAAAGGTACAAGGTGAGAGGTGTTAGCGGAAAGTTGGCATTATCTAAAGTCCCGCGGCTGGTAAATGCAAAAAGAGAAATTTCCAAAAACAGGGAAATTTTGAATTCCTTCAATGGCATTCAATGGTATTCAATGGCCTAACGAGCAGTTAGGCGGACACTGTGTTGGAGAGACGCCATCTTTGAGGACCGGGAGGACTTCAGAAGTGGCCAGGACACCAGCTCACTCAACTCAAAATCGCCCAGGATCAATTTCGCGACGGCTGGAGGATAGCAGGTACTGTTAACAAATCTATTAATCAATGATCAGTACTTCCTAATTCAGGAAGTGAGTGAAAAATTTCCAGTGCAACCAATTGCACAATCAATAAAAATTTATAGTGAAAGTTAAATCTGAATAAGAAATATTTCTAATTTGAATTGAACGATAAAGTTCCCATAACAACGATTAAATCTTATATTTTCTTAACTTTAAAAAAATGATTCTAAAGGAAATTACTAAAATATAAATAAACCAATTAAATCCCAAAGCCTAAATTGAATGATAGGGGGGTAAACCAAACTAGAGGATAACCAGAAGGTGTGAAAT
Source organism: Callitettix versicolor (assembly GCA_022606455.1). Lineage (NCBI taxonomy): Eukaryota > Metazoa > Arthropoda > Insecta > Hemiptera > Cercopidae > Callitettix > Callitettix versicolor. The sequence goes on along the minus strand of CM040190.1, from coordinate 57,577,252 downwards.
CAGGGGAAGAGAATATAAGATAAAATAAATTAATCCTAAATAGATTTAAGATAAATAACAAGCAGTAGAGTTCCATAAATCATATCCCGGAATCTAAAATTAAGGAGGTTAGGTTTCGGTTTAATTATTGTTAAAGTTCCGAAGTCATATAAGTTAAGTTATTAACCAAAGATTAAATCTGTTTAAAACATTGAAGGTGTAAATAGTCTAGATAAGGCATTCATATATTGGTTTTAGTTGAGTATCAAGAAAAACAAAAATTTTAATGGTTATTATTATTTAATATGAAATAAGTAGAAGAAAGACTTTAAGTTTGAGGAAAATTAGAAAGGTAAATATTAAATAAAGGGTTTGTACAATTTTAATAATAAACAGAGTTCAATTTAAATATTTTGGAGTGTTATTGATGAAACAATTAGAGTATCGCACTAACCATTTGAAAATCCGTTCGACGAACTCTACGACCCGAGAAGGATTATTCGTCTTCAAAAGACGAAAAACCAGTCCTGCAAATAAGTGTGGATAAGCTGGTGTTATTAACACTTCGGTTTTATGTACGGTTGTCGAGAAACAATAGGAATTGCCGGGAATAACGTACAACTGTGGCGTTTGAAATAAGTTATACTTCTTACACATTATACTACTCTGAAATTCTCGCTGAGAGCGGTACCATAAAAATACCGTTGCAGAGTAATATAAAAAAATAGCGACAGAAACGTGGGCCTTTTTATAAATAAAAGAATATGTTGTACCATTGTGGGACTTTATAAAAAAAAATGGTGTTATAAAAGAAAATAACAGGATTTTATTAAGGAAATAAATCAAATATCAGCAAATGGCGCCCAAAACAATAATTTTGTAGAAACAAAGATTTCCTAAATTTTATTTTAAATGCATACAATTTAGAGGAGAACAGGTTCATTGTAGTTAGGAAGGAAGTTGGATTGTGACGGATGGTTAGTAGGAAAAGTTTGTAGACGTAAAGGTGAAAAATAAATAAATAAAATAATTATATCAAATTTTAGTTATTAAATAAATAAATTAAGAAACGTTATAGAATTAAAGACAGGTACAAATAAAAGTAAATAGGGACATCCGCGCGACACCGCACCTAATTTGCAAAGAAGAACACTAAGCAATAATAAAATAAAATTTGTAATTAATAATTAATAAAACCAGATTAAAGTAAATCATAAAAATCAAACTAGATAATTAAATAATTAGATAAAGACAGTTAATATATGAGAGATAGTTATATTCAGAAGTATAAACAGAAAATCCACAAAATGGCCGCACCAGACAAATCAGCCGCGAAACAAGGAGGAGGTGACTTCCAGAAAATGATGGCGATGCTTTTGACAAGGGATAAAGAGCGGACCAAGAGAGAAGCTGAGCGCGATAGGAGAGAAGCGGAAGAGAAAGCGGAACGAATAAAAGCCAAGACAGAAAGGGATAAAATGAAGGAGGAGAGGTTCGCAAATTGGGAAGGACTACTAAACAGTCAGCAAGAGTTACGGACAAGAGCTTGGAGGATTGTAGGAGCAAAATAGCTGTAGGTCAGGTCCAAGTAGAGGAAGTCCGAGGAGAGTTATGCGAGCTGAAAGATGGATTTAACATGGTCGAAGAAATGAGCAGATTGGGTATGAAAAGCGTGCAAAAGAAGATAGAAAACGTTAAAAAACAAGTGAATGAGATGAAGAGAGCCACTCCGGTAGAGGCAGAAAACGCCGGCAAGTGGATAACAATCAGTTAGGAAAGGAGCAGGAAGATAGAGTTCCGAGGGGAAGCTAGAGAAAGTCCATTTCAGTTTCTGCAGCAGATAGAGGAATACTGTCGGGAAATGGGAGACCTTGATGATGAAGATAAGCTAAAATTTGTTGAGCATCACATCCAAGGAAATGCGGAAGCCTGGTGGAAAGCTATTAAAAGAGAAGACATGCAGCTTGATGACTTCAAGAGAAAATTCTTAGGCCATTTCTGGAGTCCAAAAAGTCAATAAGTCATAAGCAACAGGTTAGAAAATGGTCGCTTCAAGCCTGCAGGGTACATGACCAAAACGGAATACTTCTGTCGGATGGTTAACATGGCAAAGGACCTCAATCCACCCATCCCAGAGCATTTCTTGGTGTTCAAGTTAATTAACCATTTTGATGGGAGGATTCAGATAGCGAAACTTGGCCGGAACCTGGAAACGATCGAAGCAGCAGTTGAATTTCTCTCAACCTTGGATATGATCGACGAGAGCAGTGAGGACCAAAGACGGAGAGAAGTGAAAAGGCGAAACCACCAGTATCACCGGTACCAAGGAAGAAAGAGCGAGCGCCGTGATCAGGGACCAAGGGAGTTCAGGAACAACGGACAACAGTCAACGAGGGTTTAGGACACCGGAGAACCAAATCCAGGACCGTCAAGAACATCACCCACCAACTGGCAAACAAAAAACTAGTGGACTAGACTTCAGACAACCGGAAAAACAACGCGAAAAGGACACAACAAAGAAGAGGCACTGAAGTCGAGAAAGATAAAGAGGTGAAGATCAAAGGCGTCGATGTCAACAAGCCTGACACCAGAAACCAAAGAGCTGTTGGAAGAAGACCCGAATCAATTGGTGAGATCTACGGAGTTAGCAGAGTGCCCGAGAATTCCAGTGAAAATCTGCGGAATACCAGAAGTAGTTGAGATAGATACAGGACAGAGGTATCCGTAATGCAGGAGGAGATTTTACTGGAGATGCAGCGTAAGGGCGGTGAATTCATACAGTTGCCGGTAAACAAGGTGGAAATCATCACTGCAAGCAGAAAAAAGAAACAAAAAGACGCCAGTAGATTATGACGCCTGTGGAAATCAACAGGAATTCAGTAGAAATACAACTACTGATCGTACCAAAGCGTCGCAACACAATCATGATAGGATGCAATACATTATATCAACTCCAGACGAGGAGAAATAGGAAAGAAAATTCATTCAGCTGAACATCGAGGAAATACTAAGGGAATATATATATGATACATGTGTGTGTGTGTGTGTGTGTGTGTGTATTGCCATATTTTAGGTTTCATCTTTGTAATTAGAATTACAATTATTATAAATTAGCATTTCAAATTTCGTAGAAAAAAAGTTAATCTGACAGTGGTCAGGGTTCATTTCAAGTGTAATTAAAAAGTTTAACGTGAAACACTAAGCTGTTTTAATTCAATTATTGTAAAAACCCATTTTTGAAAAATATTTCCAAAAAAATCTATTCAACTTTTAAAAATGTTGCACTTTTCAAAATCATTAAAACATATATTTTATATCTGACTTTTTTAAACCTAATTTTACAGTTGAAATCAGAGTTAATTTTTGTAAAAATTAGAACGAAAATTTCAATTTAAAAATTAAAATGCATACATATAAACATTAAAATTCTGATTATGATATTAAAGAGTGTAAAAAAATATTATTGGAAATTTACAAAAGGAGAAAGCTGCATGGGACAACTGCATGGGGAAAGCTGCATGCTGTGACAACTTCAAGTTTGCTTAAAGTGAAAGGAATTCATGTCATTGAGTCAAACCAGTCAATGGATACTTTCAACAATATCAAGTTGAAGTCTGAAGGTAATTGCAGATGAAAAGGTATTTAAAGAGGTAATGTTTTTTCTGTTAAGAGATTGATTTTTAAATTATCATCTAATAGTTATGTTTTCCTGAATGACACACTTACTTGGTCATCAAATCCATGTGTAATTAAATTCCCGATTATAAAACCAATGGTTGCGTAGTTCAAATACTGACGGCACTTCTGTAGAAAATATCGGTTCCTGTAAAATCCCTACAGGAATTCCTAAAACAGTGTCCAATATATTTTACACACAGATTCTTTCTTTCTCTCTCTCTCTCTCTCTCTCTATATATATATATATATATATATATATATATATATATATATATATATATATATATCTATCTTAAACTCCATTAATTGTGTGAGGCCAACATAATCTGTAGCAACAAAGTAATTACCTATGACATATGCAACTTGCATTAGCTGTTGCGGCTTTGCTGTTTCTGTAATGCATTAATTTATTAACATCAACAAATTTGTTATTTTAACACTTTCAGGGATGAATTATGGAAAATTGGAACATATATATGAAACTTTATTTGGCTTTATAGTAATCATATAAATTTATATACATTTTCAAGAAAATCCAATAAAAAATAATTTTCTCCAATTCAAAATTGTATACTCTTTTTAGGAAATTAATAATACCAAATGATGAAATATGTGTTTCATAATTTTCTATTTTAGTATACTTCAGTAAGTTTTATGAAAATCTGATTAAAAATATTTTCCCTTATTTTAAACTTTTAAACCAGGTTTTCACCCATTTAGTGAACGAATAACTTGAAAATGTATGTATTTTTATTGTTTGTGTTTTTCAGTTTACTATGAATGTTTAGTTTCAAGAAAACCTGATTTTCTCAATTCAAAAGAAACATTGATACCACCTCTTTGCTCCTTTAGGGGAGAAAAGTGGAAAATTCTGAAATACATATTTCTTTAATTGTGTTTTAGATTATATACTTTGAGTTTTAAAAAAAAATCTGATTAAGAAAACATTATTTCTAATTGTTAACTTTTACACCACTATTTTAACACTTTAGGAGATCAATTTGGAGAAAACAGTAAAATATAAGTTTAATTTTTTTGTTTTAGAAGATTTGTTTAAAAAAAAAGTCCTACCAAAAAGTTGTTTATCCAATGAAATTTTTCCTCACTAAAATTGCACCCTCTTTACCCTTCTTTAAGGGGTTGAATATTGAGAAATCCAGTCCTAGTGAATGCTTTCATAACAGTAGAAATTATTCCTTAAAAATATTGGTTATATTATTGTCATCTATATGTTGATCATGAGTCAGTCAGTGAGGACTTCATCTTTTATAGATGTAAATAACTCTTTTATTGTTCCCCATTTCATTAAACAGAAGGTAATAATTATTTTCATTTTTAAAATTGTTGTTTTTCTCATCATCGTGCATTTTCAATAGCATTAAAAGTTTTCACCTCATTTGGCATTATATATATATTAAATTTAGGCATAATTTTGAATCAGTAAAAGATATTTTTAATGTTTTGTACTATTATGGGGCTACATAAGCTCTCTAGTAATGTTCATAATCATTTTCAGGTCAAAACCTCAAAATGTCATCGGAATTTTAATATTTTAGTAACTAATACAAAATGGCAGCTAATCATCATTAGTCTAACTGACACTAAATGTAAAAACGTAAAGAAAAAAAATAGAAATGTAGCAATAAATATATTCCACTCTTATTCCCATTTTTTCAATTTTATTCAAACTTGTTAACCAATTTTCTTTTAGTACTCATTACTTATTTTAATCCAACAAGTACTTACCTAAAATATTTTGTGGTATTTTGTAGTAAGCATCAACATATGTGATGAAGCTGTCTATGTCCCAGTCCTTAGGGCCTATTACTCTTTTGTGGAATTTTTTCAACACTAAGAACTGACTGAAATTCACGCACTTCATTACGGCGGTGTAATAATCATCACCGGAAATGTTCAACTTAAAAAGAAAAATGGAATTTATTTTTTTACTGCTTCTGATTATTACTTTAACTGAAATTATAAAATATTTATTAAATTACAATTTTTATTTATTATATTATTTTTGTTTGTCAACAACCCTTGCGAAAATATATACATATTGTTTAGTATTTATAATAAATAAGTAATTGTTATAAATAAATAAATAGGTTTTAATAGCACAAATATTCAATATAACCATAATTACATATCAGACAGAAATAACATTTCTACAAGAGAAGGGGCAAAATCTATTAAGCAATCAATGTCAATGGCTGCTTCTCTTTGATCAATTGAAGTCTTTAGTGTCTTGACTGATCAGAGGTTTTGTATTTTATACAATTTCACTGTTATGCCGTCATTGGATTTTATCATCATTACAAATACCTCCAAGCCCAGATTACCCACTGGGTACGCTTTATTAGGAAATGTAACAACGTTTTATGTGAAGCAGCTCTGCCATACAAGAATAATAATCGTGTTCGGTTATCAATTGATTACACATTTTGTAAAATAAGTGATAATAATCCAAGTTATCTTGCTGGCATGCCATCATGATGGGAGTAAATTTCCAAAGTATTGTTTTTAATTACCCTTTTTTAATTATGTCTTTATCATCATAATTAGCATTAAATTTTGCATATTTAAGAATTTTAAATTTTTAAATTACATTGGAAATTTAAATTATAATTCCTGACCAATATCAAACAATAATTTTTTAATTTTTAGTAAATTTTGAAAGTTCGAAATGAACATTTATGCAATTTAAACAGCGATTACGATAGTTGTATTACATTTTTATATACAAAATTCAAGACTCAAAATATCATTCATTTTTTATGGTCTTAAATGACTTCATTTTTTTTTTATATGCATTTTAAATGCATGGGTTCCGTTTGATCAATTGAATTCTCATATTCACAAATTTCTTTGTAAAGTTGTAATTTAAAAAACCAACGAAACCATTTAGTTCACTAACCGTATATTTAAAATTAGGTGGATGCCAATTAATGCGGATCATTCAATTTTAATTAAAGCTTTCAACAAGTGTCGAGTGACAAAACAGTCATTCCGAAAGCAGTATTGACAATTCAGCAGAAACAATTCCGCCTTGTAATGTATCAAGAACTGATTAATTTGACAGGAAATGGGGCAAATTTATTATGGAAGACAGTCAACGGTGACTGTTTACAATTAGGTAAAATTATAAATTGAATGCAAAAATTATTCTGTAGGCACTTAATATTACATGAGTAGAATGACTTAAGATTACATTAACAAATTATATTCTTAATTTAATACAATTAATTGTAACATACATCTTTATAAAAATGGTCCACTTTTGTGTTGTCCAGTAGTTCATCAGGATAAGCAATTTGTTCCTTCATTGACATAAGCTTTTTTATTGCTTTGGACCTGGAAAATGTTTAGCGAATTAGTTAAATGGTTATTTCACATCAAAATATACAGTATTCTAGGTACAAATAAGGTAATGCTAATGTTACATTGTACAAGTAGGTAGGATATTTTGTTTCAACTGTATTTTTGATATTCCTTTTAATGATTTTTTGTGTGTGCATTTTGTTATGTTATCACTTTAGGGCCTTATTATAATTACATGTAATGGAATTGTTTTGAATAAGACATCTATCGACAAATGAACATAATTAAGTAATGATTTTCAGTAAATAATTTTGAAAATTTTATCAGTATATAAATTTTTATATATACTGGTTTATATTTTTATTTATATTAGTAATATTTTTATATATTACTAATTTTATTGGTAACTTTACTTGTTTTTAGAAAATTTCCATTAAAAATTGAGGTATTGACCCAAACCCATGAAAAGAAGCACACCAATCATGAACTTAAGAGTACTTCTTAAATATTATATATATATATATATATATATATATATATATATATATATTCGCATATTTTAGCACCTCATGTTTGAAATTTTGGTCAGATTTGATCAAAACGTGACATAAAAATCAATTTTGTTACACAGAAAAATATATCAAACTTAAATTGTGAAATTTCATAATTGCAGTCATATTTCATTCATCATTTCTATGTAATTTTTAAGTTTTAATCGCAAATTTATTACATGACTTTTAATTAACTCTGGGAGATAGGAAAGAAAATTCCTTGTCAAGCTATTGTTCTTAAATTTTAGTTGAAACTTGTGTTGTCTTGTTAAACACGTTGAGAGATAATTGGTGAATCACTATCAGTAAACTAGATTTTGGCTTTTTTTATTTTTTAGGACACACACACACACACACACACACACACACACACACACACACACACACACACACACACACACACACACACACACACACACACACACACACACACACACACACACACACACACACACACACACACACACACACACACACACACACACACACACACACACACACACACACACACACACACACACACACACACACACACACACACACACACACACACACACACACACACACACACACACACACACACACACACACACACACACACACACACACACACACACACACACACACACACACACACATCCCACACATAATCTCAAGATCATTTATCATGTTTCACTATTTGTATAATGAGACAAAATAAGCCAATATACAGTGAACAATTTTAATTTTCAGCCTTTTGGTTTATCCGTACAAAACAAAAATGTTTCAACAAAACAAAACAATTATTTAAGATTATTAAAGATGGTTAAACATTCTTATTAAATCCTGTTAATTCTAATTTTTGTAATGATTTGTATATACATAACACAATGTTTTTGTACAAAAATGATGGAAAATATCAAAATAAATAAGTACATAATAGTAATTAATTATTTCCAAAAAAATCACCTGACTTTCAAGAACTATATATTTGGAATATACCTTGTTTTTTCATCCATCCATCGTACCTTTTTCAAAGTTTTTAACATTTCTCTACGCACCCTTATTATCATATCTGTTACAATTTTTTTAGAAGTATTTGTTTTCCCCAAGTATTTACGAATGTACATCGAGCTGGTGGCCAATGAAAATCTGTAATAAAGTTGTATTTTATTATTAACTGCCTTTATTAGGAAATAATTAAAGGCTGGTAGTCTACTGAGAGAAGGTATCAAACAATATGTTTTATGGTACCATCAAATAAATTTATATATATGGTACACCATAATAGTATACTGTCAAATAAATTTAAATTAATTTACAAAACATTTTTTACAAGCTTTTATACTTACAAAAAAAACGTTATCACATACTCTTTGAAAAAATACACGTTTATTGAGTCAACATTATGGTTTTTCTCTGTTCTTTCAAATAAATCATTTGAGCAAAGCAAAACAACAACCAAAAACTAATTTAAAATTTACCCAAATAAAAAAATACATTTTCTAGAAAATATACAACTTTCACTAATTACATGAAAAAATAACTAATAAAGTAATAACTGTTCGGTTTTAAACAGTAATTTCAGCAAAACAATACTGACAATTTTTACATTTTAAATTCCTCACAAATTATTTAGATAAATTGATGTAAAAACAAATACAAAATAAATTTCAAAATCAATTAAATTTCAACACACAAAAAATTACTCTCTACTCGAATTTTACATTACAAAAATTAAATTTTAATCACAATTTACACAACCGAAGAAATCGAAACTGTTAATGGGCAGCACTTAAATTATACTTTTTAAACAGTGCACATCTTAATATATTCTTCTGAAGAAAATTAATTGATTTTAAGCTTTACGAATGTTTATCCTCCTAAAAAATTTTTATAATCTATAATAATAAACTGTAACATATAAAAAAAGTTTTAATTTAACTATAATTTAAACAAGGGAGTAATAAAATATACGAAACATTTATGAAAATGCGTTCCTCAATGAATAAAACCATCATATATAATTAAGTGAAGATATCATTTTTTACTACATCTAAACGCATTCCCAACTTGTTAATAATAATACAGTAATTTGTTGAATCAGCTTCCTTTGTAATTTAGTATAATCACTCTAACATGCATTTGAAGATTTACATTTCAGACCATAATATCTTGAAGACAAGAAAATATTAACTTCAGATCATATTGCATTAAACATAATGTTTGTATTAAGATTCTGTTCTCTGAATTAATTTAAGTGTCATACCTTTGAAGCGTATCTGGCAAACAATCCGTCAGTCTAATCTCAAATGGTTGTTGCACACCAGTTACAGCCTGGATATATTCTAACCTTCTCTTCCTGAAGGCCCTAGGCATAAGTGGAACTACCCAGGAGACGACACGCCACAACATATAGTTTGCAAGAGTTCTTCACAGGACATGTATGAAATTAATACCTCAAAGTCAACAACTATTTATTAAAAAACCTAGTTATGACATGAGGATAGTAAAAATGTATGGAAATGTTTTAAAATTAAATAAAAACTATGGTTATGTGACATAAAATGGTATGAAACCAAAGTATTAAAAATGATTTATTACGTAAAAAGTACTAACAACTAATAAGTTGGTAACAATAGTAAATTATTTTGTCACTCAGTTATTTCTGCAATTAATTGTAAAAAATACTGTTCTTGTGATATTTTTTCAAGAAAATGTGTTTAAACTGTTGTCTCCGAATCAAATTAAATCCCATGTACTCAAATTAAATGTCGCTCAACTCATGATACCCCATGAAACTTTGTTTCAAAATTACCCCTATGATTGTTGTTGTTCAAAAATTACCCCAAGCACTTGTACTTCACTTGGACATATAGATCAAAATTATGATTGTAAACTTATCACCTAGTTAACTTAGTTACATTTTGTATTTTCTCTGCCCAATATACAAAATACTCCATAAAAAGACTTTAATAAAAAAAAATTGATCTTGATATTTTGATGGGTATATTTATAATTTATTGTATATTGTGTGGTCGAATTTAATACGTTCCCTATAAGACTAATGTTCATTAACACTAGTAAACTTCTATATTTCTTAAGATAACATTCTTTTTGATATATCATTGTATGTGGTATTCTTGTCAGCTTTTACATTTTATATATTATTTTGCTTTTAAATATACAATAAAAATCTTTAATAGCAAAACATACATACAGAACGTTAAAAACAGACCACATCCCCATATACAAGATGTCCTTAAAAAGAATAGAGACTGTTAAAAATTTGGAATCTCTCCTAACCAGGACAGATTCTTTAAAGAATCAACTATTGGTGGCTCGTCAATGTCTTGTAATACATTAAACATATAAAAAGCTTTCTATATTGTTTTAGCCAGATCCAAGAATGAACACTATTTTATTATCCGATCCAAAAAGTTTTCCCTGAAATAATATTCCAAAATCCTTTCCAGAAAATCATGCCCTAATTTGCCTAATTCAAAATAAAAAGGGGTAAGAAGTGTACTGTCTACTTACCCTGTAGACTCCGATCAGTTGTTCCCCAACACAGCTTGGCTAGAATCTCTTCTTGCATTACCAGTTAGTTCCCAACATACAGTTGGCCTTCAAACGGCCCTACAGTCCACCTTGAATGGTCTGACCACAACTGACTTCTTCCACAGTTTTTATCCAAACTGTGCTGTTCTACATACCTTGTTGTTTAAAGATCAGGCATTATGTCAGCAGTTTCATAATTCTATTGTGTCTTTGTCAATCGTGTTTATTCCTTTGCTGTTCGTTCTTTACAATTTTTAAAACTAATAGTTAAACTAATTTTAATTCCTAACAATACCAGGCCTTTGTTGGATGTTATCCCCAACGCCAAAACCAGGTTCTCCATACTAACAGTGTTTATATTGGTGCATAGTCCTTTCAAGGTAGCAAAAGTTTGGTTAGTTTTATATATATATATATATATATATATATATATATATATATATATATATATAATGGCTAAGTATAATATTACCAATATTGAACTATAAATACACATGTGATTAAGAATACTTTCAGAAGGGAAGTACAGCCCACCATGTCTAGCCATGTTTTTGATTGCTCAACTGAATTTAGAGCTTGCCTTCTACTTGGTTATGAATAAACATAGCAAGTGTGTTTAGAATCTACTTCTGATTCAGGATACATACGAATTTCAGGATCTTAGGGTAGTCTTGATCACAATTAAGATCTGTATCAACGAACGGTTTGATCACTGGGGTTGTCAGTGTTGTCCAGGAAGTATCAAAAATTTGGTTTATATTAAGGTTCATGTATTTTCTTCTGTCACATAGGAATGCAATGTGCCATCAGGATGGTATCACCTTGTAAGGAACAATGACAACAAGGGATTTTTATATTGATTGTGCCTGGAACCTCATGCTGTAATATAGGAGTGGGTTTGGTGCCAGTGGAGACAATATGGGTGTTAAATGCAGGATTTGTAATGAAAAAAGATCCCCACTTATCTCCATGATTATAGGGTTCTTGCAGTGCAAAATTCATATCACATGTAGTCCACCTATCACTAGTTATACCATGCACCCTTCAGATACCGCCCCCGATATACATCCCCATGCGTCCCAGTTGACAAATATTCAGTTGCTTTACAGATATATTTCTGATTGTTGCCCTATCTGTAGCAATGACTGTAGGAATGTGTTTTGCTTAGTGTAGGCCTACTGGAAGTCACTTCAAGAGCTCCATGGATCAATGCTGAATTGGCACTTTCATTGTTGTCAGAATGGACTAGAGTGTAATGATGCTAGAGGAAATGAGCAGGTGATAATAAAGGTGTTTGTTGTCCTTAGGAATGGTTAAGGACATATGATCTTGGGCAAGGTTTACTTCCAAGTATTTCAAGTCTGCAAGCAGTAAATTTACAGATACTGAGGTGGGTGTAAACAAATGGTTTCTACAATTTGTCTTTATATTATGAAACAAAGAAATTAAAGTGTAAAAATATATCTGCTTTTCTTATTTCAAAGTCTTATAACACTAATTGAAAAGTGTTATATACACTTTTGAAAAGTATTCACATTCAGAGTATTGTGCACATTCTGTAGCACCCTTGACATGTTTGTAACAACAAATCTTATAGAGAATAAATTAAGTATGGCCGACAGGAACCATGGACACTTAAATTAAGGTGTGACAATACCTTTTATCAGTTTTGTTCAGCAGTGTGCCTAATCTATGGAAATAATCGGGATTTGTGACCATAATACACTCATCAGGCAACAGTTTAGTGACATTCCTCAAGAAATTGTTTATGTATGGTTCCCACTCTACGTATGGATAATTCTCTTGTAGTTCTGTTACTGTCATTAGATTGTAAAGCTTGACGGGATCTTCACGATCCTCTGTTTTCATCATGATCTGAAAAAGTACCAAATTTTCATATACAAATTATAAAAAAACTTTAAAAGCTCACATATGTTTGCATTATATAATTTTCCCATTTAAATGTGGCAACATAGCCAATTCTAAAAAAAATGTTTTAAAAACTTTCCAACTCTCATTTTTAATTCATATGTAATGTCTGTGTGTGTGTGTGTGTGTGTGTGTGTGTGTGTGTGTGTGTGTGTGTGTGTGTGTGTGTGTGTGTGTGTGTGTGTGTGTGTGTGTGTGCACGTGCGCATGTGTGTGTATGTGTGCATGTGTGTAACATTTAAAACAACAATTTGAAAAGTGATCTCACCCAAGTCCTAGGTCTGTGTCTTACTGTAATGTCCCTTTAAATAGTAATTTTTTATTGTAATTTTTAATTGAATTTGCTAAAAATACGACTTTCCGCTATTAGTGCCTTCTTGCCCATTGTTAATCAATTGAAACTTTAAGAATGTAAAGCTATTATGTATAATCTTTCAATATTCGTTTAAATTACATTAAAATTTATAAAACTATATTCTGGAATGACCTATTATCTTGTCATTCCATGACAAGATAATAACCACTGGTGTTCCTTGGTGCAATTTTTTTCCAAGGGACGCATTGCTTGTTAAGTAAATTCTAATTTTATCATTATTCTCTTTCAATTTGATTATTCTTTTTTCCAGTTTGAGTAATGAAGACATTATGCCAAATATATATCTGAAATAAAAAAAATGTGTACTCTGTTAGATAATCATGTTTGTGACAATAGCATGTTTTATGAAAAAAAAACAATGTACAATTTCTGATGATGAAGGTGGTGTGAGTATGATATGTGAGAGGATGAGAATAGTGATATTTAGTTAAAATAATGAAGAGAGTTCTTATGAAGAGTGACAACTTGACATATTTGGGATTTCAGTATTAAATCTTAAATGTCAAAGGGTTGGTAATATTATTATGTATTAACCCGAGGACCCCTAGTTAAATTATAAGGACTTGCAAATAATACATTTTAACCACAGGGGATGAAGGTTTGCAACACTTGTTCATACTTTCCAGCCCCAATGAAAACACATTCTTTTTCTCTGTGGAAGGTAAGACTAAGAAAATCTGTCTGTATAATTCACTTACTTTAGCCATATCTATTTCAAAGTTCACAACATTGAGACAATCTCTGTTAATCACAGATCTGTTACCTCTAAGCAATACAAATATATCAATCATGTAGTTGGTTAATTCTTTAACATGCGGAGAATCCTTGCCTCTGAGTAGAACTTCTCGACTCAAATCTAAACTTCCTTCATCAATCTGAAACAATAATAAATCAAACATTACTTTTATTCTATAATATTGTAAGTACATTAAATTGAATTGTTTGCATTTAATATGCTCTATATATGATGTTGCAAGTTTTATGTCTTGAAGAGCTTTTATAGATTTTAGAGGGTAAAAACTTTGTAACAGGTTATTACTGTAAGATGAACAATAGTTAGTGAATGCCAGATACTGTTATTTGTTGCTTAAGTATATTTGTGTTATTATTATGTCTTATTCGGATATTTAACATCATTTGTATATATAAAGTACTGTAATACAGGACGTCTCGAGAGTATGGATCAACTCTTGTTTTCATAAAGTGAGGGGATATCAACGGTAGTGACTGTGGCTCAAACTAAAAACCTTTAGGTGAGTAGTTCAGAGATGCAGCAGACTGACTGATACTTTACTACATTGACACAGGAGCTCCTCTCATAATTATCAAATAAGTAAAAAATTGCAAGGCAACACAGCAAACCTAAATTCATTGTCAAACATATTGCTTCTGCTATTAATAATTTATATTATATACATCCAAATGTTTGATTTCTGACATTTATCCTCTCATTTATTGACTGTAATTTAACTGAAAATGTTTTTGTTTTAGAAATGATAACATAGATTTACTTGCAATTAATATTAATCTTTCATACTTACAGTGAGTACCAATTTGTTAGAATTTATGAGGTCAGTATTTATATACATTCTAAACAGATCAGCTGGATAGGAATATTTTGAAAAATTATAGTGAGCCTGCATCCAGTTGAAGTACTTGGAATCCCATTTGTCTCCTTTATCCACTGGCCAGCTGCCGGCATTAACCAATACTCTTAACAACGTGTAAATGCTTTTAGCTTCAATCGCATCTGCAATACACCATACCAATTTTGCTAAAATAATTTACATCCTCACTAAATATAGTGGAACAGTATTCAGCACAACTTAAAAAATAATGTTCTTAATATTAAATTGTAGTACATGTTCATTGCTTTTATTATGTCACTAAAATTTCTAATGTCCTAATACCATAATTTGCTGAGTTTTATATAATAAATCAATAAAATCTGAATATAACATAAGTATTAATATAATTTTAAGTTAAAATAAATTATAGTGAGATAATAATTTAAAACCTAACTTTATGTGCTTTTAGTTTTGTAAAAAAAGAATGTAAATTTTTCAAGAACAATCGTTAATTTGCCTATTGCTTTATAAAATCTTTATCCATATTAATATATAACTTAGTTTTAATGTTAATTCTATCTGTATTTATGTTCTCATTATTTTGAGCACTAAATAATTTGTAGGAAACATGAGATAAAGAGAATTTTTTGTCTTTTTTAACTTATTGGCAGACATGCAACTGTTTAACAGCAGGTTTTGGGATGCCCAATCAGAGTGACTGTTCTATCATTGTTTAAGGTTTTATGATTCTATATAACTTCTTATCCCAATGAATTTTTTTCATAGATATCTTTATTCCAATGAACTCTTTATTAAAAGAACTTGTTCTAATTAACACCTTCTAGAAAATGTCCCATTTTGATGAATACAATGAACAACTTCTATAAAATGTTTTATTCTAATGAACGACTTTTACAAAAATATTCTGCAATAAACCATCTACAAATCTATGTAAACTCATAAAGGAATATTACAAAACTACTTATTCTAATTTATGAATGTTTCAACTTACCTTCGTCCATGCAAATTTTAAAAAGTGTTTCACCATTTTGAAAGGTCTTAGATCGTTGTTATTTTGATTTTGTGATATCATATCAAACACCTCTTTCCAAAAGTTCATTATTAGCTTGAAAAAAATTAAAATTTTCTGACTGAAACAATAAAATAATGCAAATATATTAATATTTATTATTTATTATGTAATACTAATAATTAATAAATTATATTTAATGTAAACATTTTTATATGGCTACTACAATAGCAAAAGACCAATCACTCCAACAATAACAAAGTGAATAGTTTTTTTTTAAAGTATGCAAAAGTAAGAAGTTTGAAATTGTAACATATTAACTACAAAAGTTGTATGTAATATTTGAATGTATATACATATACTCTTATTACTAATGTGTACATTATGTCTTATTTGAAATATATATATAAATATATATATATATATATATATATATATATATATATATATATATATATATATATATAAGCCGTCTCGATGGTCTAGTGGATAGCGTGAAATCTAAGATTTCACCCCGAGGACCCGGGTTCGATTCTCGGCGAGGGCTTGGCATTTTCATACTCTATAAATCATCCCATTGTCTGCATTAGCCAAAGTGTGCACAATAGTTGGACGTTAAACACCAAATATATATATGGTTGAGAGGGCTAAAACTGGTCAATCTGATGCATCTCTGAATATGCCCACATTAGTGTGTAGATTCGAGACTACAGTTACTGGTGTACCCTTTTAGTTAACGTCAGCAGATTATTAGTTTAACTGGTAACCAACTGCTGATGTAGCAAGTGTGTGTGTGTGTGTGTGTGTGTGTGTGTGTGTGTGTGTGTGTGTGTGTGTGTGTGTGTGTGTGTGTGTTTGTGTTTGTGTGAATATATAATTTTAATGACCCCAGTAATCAGACAAATCAGCTAATTTATCCTTGTTAATATCTAGTTTATACATATTTTAAACAAAGAAGGTACTCTTAGTATGTACTTTAAAATAATGAATTTAGAAGTAAGTATATTTATTTTAAAAAATTAAAACTTACATCTTCTTAAAATTTACTACACTTAATAAAATTTAGAATCTTTAATACAAGCACAATTTAATTAACAGATTTTAAAAATTATATGATTTTGGATATATCAGTTGTGTATTAAATCTTATATGAAGATTATTTTAGGAGTACATTACTGATGTACATTTTGTTACAGTTTGGCTAACACTATATCTTTGTGTGTGTGTGTCTGTCTGTTGCACATATCATAGTATTTAAATAGTCATGTATTTCATCTGAAATTTTTTTAAACCTATTTTTTACAGTAACAATAACTCTTATTTTCTGTATTAATTAAAATTTTAAATTTCAATTTAAAAATGTTAATACACACACACACACACACACACACACACACACACACACACACACACACACACACACACACACATATATATATATATATATATATATATATATATATATATATATGTAGAGAGAGAGAGAGAGAGAGAGAGAGAGAGAGAGAGAGAGAGAGAGATTAAAATGCTGATTACAATGTTAAAAAGTGTAAAAAATATTGTTAAAAATTTACAAATGAGAGAAAGCTGCATGTTGGAACTACTTAAAGTTAGCTTTAAGTGAAAGGAATTTACAACATTGAGTCAGCTAAGACAATGGATACTTTCAACAGTATTAAGTGAAAAGTTGAAGGAAATCAACAGATGAAATATTATTTTAAAAAACTAATGTTTTTCTGTTAACGGTATGACTTTTTTTATTGTAGTCTGATGATTTTGTTTCCTGAGTGGCAAAACTGTATTTTAAATCACTCACTTTATCATCATATCCATGTGTAATTAAATGCCCGATTAAGATACCAATGGTTGCGTAGTTCAAATACTGCGGCACTTCTGGATAGAAGATAGCTCTTAGTAAAATTCCTGCAGGAACTTCTGAAACAGTGTCATCGATATGTTTTACACAAAAAAAAATGTACAGCCAACTTTGATGAATCTCATTATTGGAATTAAAATAAACTCACAAATTAAGAGGTTATTGTGAAATTGTAAAAAGAAATAAAAGATAAAACCAATAAGTTTGGAAATTAATTAACCTAAATTATGTAATACAAGTTATTGTATATTTTGACAATTTGATAAGAGTAATTAATTGATAAAAAACCTGAATGTAGTAAATTAAAAAAAAAATGTTTTTCACTTGGGGTAGTGATGACAGAAGCAAAAACTTTCAGTCACATTTAAAAAAAAAGAATTATTCTATTTAGAAAAGAGCACTCTTATTTACACATTTTTTTGTCTGATTTGATTGAAAACTGGTGCACATACCTGCCTATCAACTTGATATCTTATTAGATTTTAAGTACTGTAATAGTACAATTCTATTATTCTACTAAACGACTAGTACTATTCTAAACTAAAACTAATAGAACTAACAGTGTTATTACATTAGTAGTAGTAGTAACAGTAATAACACAGAATAGAATCGCAGCAGTAAATATATACTACTATTATTATAATTTTTTTTCAATTTTATTGAAATTTGGTAATTTTTTTGTTTGTTTTAATATTGATTCCCTATCTTAATTCAGTTTACTTACCTAATGTGTTATGTGATCTTATATAGAATGCGTTGACCTGCGTGATGAAGCTGTGCTCGACCCAATCTTCAGGGTCTATTACTCTTTCGCTGAATTTTTTCAAATCTGAGTACTCACTGAATTCTATGCACTTCCTTACAGCATCAAAATAAGAATCACCAGAAATGTTCAACTTAAAAAGGAAAAATAGAATGCATTTTTTTGCTGCTTCTAATCTTTACTTTAGCAGGAATTATAAAATATAGAATAAGTTACAATTTTTACTTATGACAGTATTTTTATTTGTCAACAACTCTTGTGGGAATTATTTCTGAATAAATATAATAAACAAGTATTTATTGTAAAAGATATTAAATAATTGTGTGTTATTGGCAAAAATATTCAATGCAACCACCATTACATACTACATAGAAATAACATTTCTTCTAGAGAACTGGCAGAATCTATCAGGCTGTATTGATAGGTCAATGGCTACAACTCTTTGATCAATTTAAAACTTTAGCTCCTTCGAAGATGAGAAGTTTTGCACTTTATACAATTTCATTGTTCTGTCATCATTAGTTTTTACCATCATTACAAATACCTTCAAACCCAGATTACCAATTGGGCACTACAGTACCATTCTTTTGTTAGATATACTGTAACAACGCTTTTATGTGAAAGAATTTTTTTATTCTGCCATATAAGAATAAGCAAATTCTGTTTGTTTTCAATGAATTATTTATTTTGCAAAATAAATGAAAATAATCCAAGTTACCCTGCTAACGTGATGGGAGCAAATTTCCAAAAGTATTGTTTTAATTACCTATTTTTAAATTCTGATTCAATCATCATAATTAACATTAAATACTGCATACATTAGCATTCAAAATTTTTAAATTACATTCAAATTGAAATTATAATTCCTGACCAATGTCAAAAACTTAATTTCTTAATTTTAATAGATTTTGAACATTCAAAATGATTATTTATGTAATTTTTAACACCAATTACAGTGGTGATATTACATTTTTATATACAAAATTGAAGACTCAAAATACTATGAATTTTTAAAGATTTTAAATGACCACAATTTTAACACCATTAAATGGATTTTTATAAGTACTGTTTGATCAATTGACTTTCAGATGTGGAAATGGCTTTATAATGCTAAAAATAACCCATGGTTCTGCTGGCTTTTAATTTCAAAAAACAAAAAAAACATGTTTTTTACCCCTTTAGAATACCAGAATGAAATAAATACATATAAACATCAGTTATATTTGGAATCTATTTTTGGTAGTTTGACTGTTTAAGGCGGAATAAGAAATTTTAAATATAGTTTTTTTCCACCCGATTTTTAAAACAAAAGAAGCATATGGAAATTAGATTTATTATAACATTTATAAAAACAATTTTTGGTAAATGTTAATGTAAAATTCATAGTTAAAATTTATTTAAATGTCAAAACTTTAAATATGCCTTTCCTTATTTTAAAACAGAATAAGAACTTATTCTAAATCTAGTTTTTTCACCCGATTTTAAAAACAAAAGAAACTCATATAAATTAAATTTGTTATAACAATTTAATAAACGTCATTGTTAATGTTTTTGTAAAATGGATAGTTTAAAGTAGTTTAAATTAAGTAGTTTAAAGTTAATTTCAAAACTTTAAGTTCCTAACATTCTGAAAGGAGTTTCGTTACAATAATGAAATTTAACACTAATTGAAACTAACCAATTACAACAATTTACTTAAGTTTAGTCAATCGTAAAAAACTATTTTTCAAAAATATATATTTTTTGTGTTGTAAAAAAAGGTACAGACAGAGAACAAAACAAAATAGCTGCCCGCTTATTGTTTTTGACTTGATCAAAGAAACAATAGTAAGAAGTTTGAAAGGAAAGTTTATTGGAGAACTTAATTTCTATTTAAAAATTATCAGTGAGATAATTTATTTGTGAAGAGTATTTACTTTTTTGCCCCAGGAGCCAAATAAAATTGTGTAATAATTTTGCATCATTTTCAAAACAAATAAATAACAATACTACAAGTTTTGTTAATCTATATACTAAATCCTACAGTTTTTTTCTTTGTGAATGGAAATTGGAGTGTATAGGATTGGTATAGGCTCTAGTTCATAATATTTATTTAGTTATTTTACATTTTCTAATTTTCAACACAGATAGTATGTTCAGGTAAAATGAAAGTTACTACAGAAGTATAGTCTTAAAAACCTAAATGCACAATTTTTTTTTTTTTTTTTTGTATTCACAAATTGCTATTAACAGATCTGGCACCTGCTACCTGCTACAGACAACAGAATTTGTCCCCTTAGCAACAATTTTGTCCCATTACTTCCCACTGTCCAAGCACACAGTCCTTCTTAACACTGAAATTTGTATGACTCTTTGTCTGTCAATGTTAGAGGGGCCAGAACCCAGAGAAAATTGTAAGTTGAATGGTTAAGCTGAGCTGAGTGAACATCCAGTGGTGTTATTATAGTTTTAGTTAATCTATTAAAATCAGTTATAGTTATTACAGTTATTATCTATAATTATTATAGTTAAAATCTATAGTTATTATAGTTATTAAAATCTAAAATCACATAGAGTGATTTTGTGTGTATTTAGAAGTGCGATTTTCTGAAGTCATAGCTTTACTTCACCTAAACAAGTCTGGCAAAGAACTCTTTTACCCTTCTTTGTATTTTATAAGGTAAGTATGGGGTGTATGCCACGTAAGGACATACAATACTATGTTATTTTGAATTCATGTTGAATTTTTCTTTTCTTAAGGCTAGTTCAGTTTATAGATCTTTTTGATCAGTTTGATACTGGTTGTGGTCAAATTAAATTTGAGAAATGCACAGAATTAAATTTTGAACTTATTGGTTACTGTAATGGCTTTCAACTGTTATTATTATAAATAATGTGAAGTTATTGTTATTTAATTCTTTTGCTGGTATAGACAAATTTCCATATCAGTTGAAATCATTGTCTTTTGTAAATGTTAAAGTATTTTGTCCTAATATATTAAACAAATATTAGTCATAAAATTGTTTTTTTACAAATTACATAATTTAAAATACGGTTAGTACAAATAAAAGTAATAATACTTTGCTAGTTAGCTTTGTTGCTTATTTGTAAAAAAAATAAATAGGAAAAACAGTGTATCACAGTTAATTCACCATTGTTGTCTTCAGTTGATATTAAATTACAAGAAGACTCACTAGTATAGCAGTTTAATGTTTGTCGTGTCACGTTTTTGACTTTTTTTATTTTAGAAGTTGTAAAAATGTTAGGCTCGTTTTTTTACATTAACATGTTATATGATGAGATATAAAAATATAAATTTTTAAATGGTAGACAACCATAATCTAAATAAATAAAAGCCTGAATGATTATATGAAATATTATTAATATTTACAATCTAAAAATTTTCAGTATACCTTTTTAAGTAGAAAATCTTGATAACAAAGATGGATACAAAGCGCCTAAAATGTGCATTAAATAACAAAAAATTGAATAAAATATACTTAGTCTATGATACTAAGACAGTAACACCTTTTTGTTTTAAAGCTACTATGTAAAGTTGTAATTATAAGTAGAACAATAAGTGAGATTATATGCCTTGTATGGAAATACTAGATGGAAGTCTTTATAGCAAATCAAGATATGAAAACACTGAACATCCCATTTACTGATTTTTACATTAAATAACAAAATGTATACATATAAACAAAATTTTGTATGTTTTGTACCATGTGGCAAAGTCAAATTCAGGGTATGTAACCTTAGTTTCTGTTCCTAAATAATGAATTCTGAAGAAAACTTGATGAATGTTTATTGTTTCTTCTCAGCAAACAAAGGATGGATATAACCAGTCAATGAAGCCAGAATTCGGGGAATGCAAAATTTACTTGGACTAATAAGAAAAAAAATCATAAAATAATATTGTTGTGTGTGTGTGTATATATATATATATATATATATATATATATATATATATATATATATATAGTGTTTAAGTGTAATTTCCTGTTTTATTATAAGTTTGTAATTTGTTTACCATTTATATTTTACTTTTTTTTGTGTTTAACGTCCGACTATTGTGCACCCGGGTCCTCGTAATGAAAGCCTAGTACGCTATCCACTAGGCCATGGAGGCGACTTTTTACTTTATTATTTACACTAATATCTGTAGTTGTATTTATTTATATGTATTTGTATTGTATGTATTTATATGTATATGTATATATGTATTTATGTAAATCTGTATGTACACAACAAATAAAATATTTTATAAGTAACTTGTTGTTTTATTTTAATACATAAATTAATTGTATTTTAATCATAGTGAAATAGCTTAAAATTGGTTTTTAAAGTTCTAGGAAAATATATCATAAAAATATTTTCTTATCCTATTTTTTTTTTTTTTTTTTAAAAAGTAATTAAATTTTATTTGTATTTACTTATTTCTTGAATTTTATTTTACTTGAAAAACTGTTAAAAATAAATACTTTTTTAGTTAATATATAATAAAGTAACAAATTTTTAACCAATATTTTTTTTATTAGTTTGGAATTTTTTTAATAAAAATTATTAGAAAAGTTGTGAATCTGTTAAGAATTAGGTAAATGTAGTTTTTAAAACGATACATTTTTAAGTTTAAGAAAGAATTCTTATTTAAGTATAAAAATTTTGACTTAAAATGAATGTTATTTTTTTTTGTTTCATATTTTGTGTGTTATTTGGACCAAATTTTAATGTGTGCACATCATATCTTCCTTAAATTTAACATCAATTTTATTTTAATTGAATATTTTTTTAATGTATAAAGTAAACTTTTACCTTGAATTGATGTTAATTTTACATATTTTTGTGCTGTTTGGACCAGATTATAATGTGTTTTTACATATATTTTCCTTTAAACTTAAATTTAATATGTATGCAATTTTATGTCAATTGAATATTTCTTAGTGCACAAAAATGTAAAATTTAACTTTAGAGAATGTTAATTTTACATAATTTGTATACTGTTTCAACCTATTACTGCAGAATTTATACGTAAAATTGTGTCAAATTAACATAAATTTGATATTCACAATATCTAATTTTTGTTATATGTTTTAAAAATTTATCATTGTTTGAACACTTTTTTACTTAAATTGGATATTTTTTTAATATACAAAAAATGTAAAATTTGATTTGAAATGAATGTTCATTTTACATAATTTTGTGTGCCGTTTGGACCTGATTTTAATGTTTCATTACATAAATTTTGTCTTAAATTTAACATGTATTTGATATTCTCAATATCAAATTTTGATGTTAATAGAATATACTTGTGCTGTATAGGATTATATTCAATAATATTATAAATCTGAAAGTTTGTGTGTTTGTTTGTTATTCAATTATGCATAAAAAACTGGACCAATTGTGATAAAATTTGGTATGAACATGGTAGGTACCTGAGATGAACAAGGAGTATTATAATAGCTCCCTTTTTAAAAGCTATTATAATACTCACCCAATCCAACTTAATTACTTCGTATTTAGTTTCGTGACACGTGTTAACTGTATAACAATGACTTTTTATACATTTATTGGTAGATGTGAATAATAAATGTTTAAATTATTGTAGACACCATTATACTACTTAACCAGTCCAACTTAATTATTTTATTTTTGTAACATTTAGTACCTATACAACAGTGATGTTTATAGGTTTTTTATTTTATTTTATTTTTTTGCAAAAACCTATGGGTTATTATTTATATGTAGGTATGAATAATAAATATTTGAATTATTTCAAACATTGCTGGTAGCAGTGGTGTTTTAGGAAAAACCATGCTTTTCCCATGGCCTGCTATATGTAGCATGTTCATGTGTGTCCAGTGTCCAGAATTTGTATGTATTAGTGCAAATGGAAGAACATATAATATATAGCACCATCCTAAAATAATGCTCTATTCTGTACCCATGACTGCAATGGCCAAGGAGAAGTGTAATTAATAAGGGAGGTTAATTTAAAAATATGTACAATTAAAGATGGAGTGGGATCTTCAATTTGGAGCAAGGCAGAAGCTATTACTCTACTGACACAAACTCTGATACTTCTTTTCTACTCCTACACTTATTAATGATTTATATTTTGCAGTAACTGTTTTTTTGTAACTGTTTAACCTCTACCTGTATTGACCAACAATCTGAATTAAATAAGCTAATATGTTTGTTGTTTTTATGTTAATGCCTCCTGTATCGGCTGACAACATCAAATGTTTGACAAAATCTACATTCATTAATGAAGAGCAAAGCTGCGGGTAAAAGCTAAATTATAAATTCACAGATACACAACAGTAAAACAATAAATAAATTCAATAATCTGTAATATACAATAAAATTAAATATCTGAAAGTTTTTGTCTTTGTTTGATATTCAATCATGCTTAAACTACTGGACCAATTGAGATAAAATTTAGTATAAGACAGTTGAAGTATACCTAAAATGGACATAGACCTCTATCCGTTTAAAAAAAAATATATATATATATATATATATATATATATATAAATTTTAAGATGAAGATTGTAAATTATTATAAAAATTGTCTTTAAGCAAATTTTTTGTGCAAAAAATATTCCTCTACCAGTTTATCCATCCCATCAAGACCTATCCATGAGAATTCTGAACCAACTACTTTGTGGGTACAAGGTATTTACTATTTTGTGAGCACTGGAAGTTACAAATGTATTTGGATATATATATATATATATATATATATATATATATATATATATATATATATATATATATATATATATTTAGTTCCAAAGGAAAAGGCATTTATGACAGCATTTTTCTAATGCTGCCAACATTATATTTCAAACACTAGATTATAATTTCTAAATAGGATGTTTTCAATCAGTTTTACTTTTACATTATTGGAGTCAACAATATTATTGTTTGTTATGGTTTTTAGAATAATAATATTAATAATATTGTAAACATTATATTTAAATTATTTTAACATTAACTTATCTTAATCATATTATATATTATAATTTAGAAAGTTTGTGTGTTTGTTAATCAATCACACTTTAACTACTGGACCAATTGAGATAAAATCTGGTATTAACATGGTTTAGGTACCTGAAATAAACATGGGCCTATTCTCATTTTAAAAAAGTCATTATACTACTTATGTAGACCAACTTAATTATTTAGTATTTAGTTTTGTGACGTGTGTTAACTGTACAACAGTGACGTTTTAGACATTTATTATATATTGGTTGGTGTGAATAATAAATATTTTAATTATTTTAAATGCCATCATACCACTTACCCAGTCCGACTTAATCATTTTATATTCAAGTGTTAATTATATAACAGTGACATTTTATACGTTTGTTATATATTGGTAGGTGTGAATAATGAATGTTTACATTATTTTAAACGTCATCTTTCTACTTTTCCAGTCCGACTTCATTATTTAGTATTCAAGTGTTAATTGCATTACAGTGACCTTTATTTGTTTATTATATATTGGGTACGTGTGAATAATAAATGTTTAAATTATTTTAAATGCCATCATACTACTTAGCCAGTTCAACCTAATTATTTAGTATTTAGTTTTGTGACAAGTGTCAATTGTAAAACAGTTACATTTTAATAATATTGTATTTTATTAAAATATAACAGAACATTGTTCCATAGTATCGAGTAGCAAAAATTTATATGTCTTGGCTGTAAACCATAAATAGTATATTGTATATAGAAATATATTAAATTGAAAAGAAGCTATTCTGATTCTGATAATCGATTATACATTATATATACCTACATTATAATTGCAGGCAAAGCGGCAATGGGTAACAGCTAGTAATATTATAAATCTGAAAGCTTGTGTATGTTTGTGTGTGTGTGTGTGTGTGTGTGTGGTGTGTGGTGTGTTTGTTGTGTGTGTGTGTGTGTGTGTGTGTGTGTGTGTGTGTGTGTATGTGTGTATGTGTGATTTTTTTTGAAATTTTGATAACCTGATCATAAACAACATTAAAATCTAAAGAAAACTAGGTAATTCAATTTTTTAAATTCATTTGATGATGGTCAAAGATCACTTTCCTGTACTCAATGCAATTTTAAAGTTCAATATGTTAATGCATACTTTAATGATTTTCAAATAATTGTACGGTAAAAAATAAAATTTCAGGAATTTGTTTCTACCACGTTAGTAAGATAACTAAATGACACAATTATTTTTACTAAATTGTAGATAAAATTACAAATGTGAAAATGTTTTTACAGTGTCCTTATATCATGTGAGTAGAATGTCTTACGTTTGCACTATCAAAATATTCTGTTAATTTAATAAAACTAAGTATAGCACACCTTTTTATAAAAATGTTCCACTTTTGTATCGTTCAGTAGTTCTTTAGGATAACCAATGTGTGTCCTCAGTGCCAGATGTTTTTCTATTGCTTTGGCTCTGGAAAATATTTTGCAAACAAGTTACATTGTTATTTAACATTAAAAATTATAATATTTTAACTAGAGACATTTGTATTATAGACATAATATAGTAAAGACATTGTATAGACATAATATATTCTAATGCTATATTGTACAAAAAGGGAGAATATTTTGCTTCAAACTTTATTTCGATATTCCTTTTATCATTTTTATATTTGTGTGGATTTTATATTATCATTTTAGATCATTATTATAATTACATACGAATTGTTTTGAACGAGACATCTATCGACAAATGAAAATAATTCAGTAAATAATTCTGTAAATTTTATTAGTATGTAAATTCTAATTTTATTGGTAACTGTACTAGTTTTTAGAAAATGTCATTAAAAATTGAGGTACAGACCTGCATCAAGCTACATAACCCTAGTGCCTTTCAAAGGAATACCAATCTTGAAATCAAGACTATTTCTTAAGGGTATTGAAACTATGTATGTGTGTATGTATGTATGTGTCCATATTTAGCACCTCAAGATAGCAATTTTTGTCCAATTTGATTAAAACATGGCACAAAAATCAATTTTGATATTGGCTTGAACATTTATTTACACATAAAAATCAGTTTGAACTTAAATCATGAAATTTCTCTCTCAAATTCTTTTCAAAATCTACATTAGTAATTTAAAATTTTTGAAATCCATTTAAATTAAGAAACAACACACACACACACACACACATACACACACACACACACACACACACACACACACACACACACACACACACACACACACACACACACACACACACACACACACACACACACACACACACACACACACACACACACACACACACACACACACACACACACACACACACACACACACACACACACACACACACACACACACACACACACACACACACACACACACACACACACACACACACACACACACACACACACACACACACACACACACACACACACACACACACACACACACACACACACACACACACACACACACACACACACACACACACACACACACACACACACACACACACACACACACACACACACACACACACACACACACACACACACACACACACACACACACACACACACACACACACACACACACACACACACACACACACACACACACACACACACACACACACACACACACACACACACACACACACACACACACACACACACACACACACACACACACACACACACACACACACATACATACATACATACATACATACATATATATATATATATATATATATATATATATATATATATATATATATATGTATAATTAGTGGTTTAAGATATCTACCTTTTACATTTTTAAATGTTGTTAAGTTTTTTAAAGTGAAAAGATATAAAATTTGGAGATCTTTTTAGTAGTTAAGTATAAAGTGATTATTTCTTGGCTATATACAAATCGCTTGAAACCTCCAATAAAATTCAAATAATTTTGTACTTTAATTGTACTTTGACTTTCTGTATTAGTGATGGGTAGGACAATAAGTAAATAATTTACCTGCAAAACAATAGTAAATAATTTGCTAAATTTTTATAAATAGACATAGATTACAGTAATATATATAAATCCCCTTTTTTGGACTTTTCTCAATTAATTAAATTTATAGGTCTCGGTTAAATTTATAGGTCTAGCCGGTTAAGATGGTCAAAAGTGCCCCCAAACCTTTTACGAAAAAAAAATACCCACTTGTAGAGAATCAAAAACTGTCACTATCCTGAAATTTTCAGCCCCCTAGAGTCAAACATAACCTCAAAAAAAATATAAACATAATTTTCAGTATTTTTGCGATATCTCGGCTTCTAATAATGCTAGAAACTTCTTTTTTTTTCATTTTGTAGGTTTTTGAAAGACCTACAAGTTAGTATTTTTTTCAAATGTTTTGGCGGGAAATTCAAATTTTTATGAGCGTTTGAAAATTTAAAAAATTCACAGTAATTCGAGGTTTTGGGGTGGTATCACGAAATAATTTTTTTATATTTTCTACTTAAAGTAATATTTTTGTGAATTTTTCAGATTTTTCGAGTTGGGGAACATAGTAAAAACGCCAAAACCATCAAAACCCATATTTTCAGCTATTTTCCGGTTTTATCCATCTATAAAACATTACAAGTCATACCGATGTCATTTTTTTACTTTTTTACAATTTTTCAGATGTATTTCTACAGCACTAACTGTCAAAACCCATCAAAAATATAAAATATAGAATCATTTACAATTTTTCGGGTAAAAAACTATATGTATACATTTTTCCACTGTTTTCAGGCTCGAAAGATTGTTCGAAAATTACGTTAGCCATTGGAAAAGTCCTTCTATCTTTATTTCTGTAAAATATTTGCATATTTAAAAAGGTAATCGATTTTATCTCTCTTTTCGATATTATTGGTGCTAGAATTATAAAAATGAAAGAAAAAAAACTAAAAAACTTCAGATAAATAGCAAAAAATTTATTTTAATCATCCTCATCGCTATCATCCATAATAGTTGTAACAATGTCCGTTTTTTGAAAGATTTTAGTTAAAATGCTCTGCTGGTCTTATTATTTTTGAAAGATATCTTCCATGGGAGAGGTAATATACTACTGCAGCAACATGCGAACAACAGCCAATTGTTCTCAAGCCATTTGCGCATTCGCGGCAGTATCGCAAAATTCCTCCGTATCCTATTGAGTTGGATTGGTAATGAATATAGCAATTGTATGTTTTTTTACTGATATGCCGTGATTGTACTTTTACTTTTATGATATTACTAGTTTCTTTCAAGTATTCTAATTTCAACGTTTCATTTTCACCCATAATCTCAGCAAGGTAGGAAATGGCTTGCTGAAGCTGATATGTTCCAGTAAAGAAAACTATCAAGTCTTCTTCAGTCATCTCTGGGAAATCATCAATATCAGCTGATGTCAGTGCTTGAAACTGGCTTTTACGCCTACTCCACCTGCTTTTTTCAGCTTCCTCAGCCAGAGTATTTACATCAGAGTTTTTATCTTCAATGAGTTTCAAAATGATTTTACTTTCAGAATTTTTTGATATCAGACGCTTTCCAAATTGATTGACCAAAAAACAAGCTATTTTGGCATAGGTACCAACATTGGGTATCATTCTGTCATCTAATTGATGATGCAGCAACTTAAACTTTTGTCCTACAATACCATGTATAGCTTCTACAACCCATCGTATTATTGTGACTCGACGTGAATGATTCGATTCAGAAGCATTAAGTTGATTCCGTTTTCCTTTGAGAGAAGGCATCAATACACGATAATTATTTTCTTGTAAATCAGGAACAACATCTCGAAACCCTCGGTCCAGCACAAACAAATCTTCTGGTTGTAACAAATTTTAAAATCATCATTATTCATTAAAAGTTCCTTTAAAATGTCAGCATCGTTTTTATTAGCATAATATGGACCAACAACATCAATTACGTAACCATCAGGTGCACATAACGTAAAGGGCTTACAAAGTGGAGTCTTTTTTTGACCAGAATATGATTTCCGCTGATATTCGTTATTCGAGCTTTTTTGATGGCGTACGTAAGTTCCATCAGCGATAACAGCGAGATTATCTATTACGCCATGCAGCTTTTTTAAAACAGTAGTTGAATGGTTTTTTATGAGGTCCTCTCTATTTACAGCTTTCAAACCAAAACGTGTAGGTAAAACATCATTTTCAAAAGTCTGTAAAATAGATTGGGAAAAATTCGATACCTGAGCATTGTCTAAACCAAGTATTGCCATTTCATTAAAGTTACCACTTCTAAACTTTAAAAGAAACACAACCAAGGCTTGTGTTACTGTTCTATTTGCTGAATTTCTTAACGAAGTCATCATCTCACGCAATTCAATTAATTGATCCCAATTTAAACCAGTCAAAATGTACAATCGGTGTTCTGAAATCGTAAAATCTGCTACATGATCTGTAAGTTGCTTCGTTGAAGCTAAGCTAAGACAATCCAGCAATCTCGTTAAGTCAGATAACCCAAAGAAACTGCTGTAAGAAGATATTCTTATATTACAGATTTCATCTTCATAAAACCGATTCTTTATAAGATGATCTTTACAACAACGGTTACCATTAGGTATAAAAATATTTCTCAACATAAAAATCTGTTTGCGTGCTTCAAACGGAACATTAACAATACCACTCGTTTTATTGCATAGAAAACACCATTTATGAGTTGCAGTAGGCCTAGCATATGGTAATTCAATAGATTCCTCTGGTTTCTTAACATTTTCAGTGACGTGATATGATGAGTCAGACGATTGTGAGAACGTTGTAGAAGAAGCAAATGAAAATCCTGATTGTTGACTACCTTTTTGACTATCAGATTGAATATTAGTACTTGGAGTGGGTTCTTCTTCTATTTTTCGTTTTTTTGAAGAATTAAGATGGTAGAGGTTGTAGCATTTTTTACATAAAAAATCTCCACAAGTAACAGTTTTATCTAGAACCTCGGAAACATTTTTTGCAAACTCTTCAGAATCAATTGTTTTTTTCCATCCTTGTAGTTTCTTGGTCGTTATTCCACAATCAACGCATTTATCTTTTGGATTAAGAGACGCCATGATAAACACTGAAAATTAATATAAGCTATGTAAAAACTTTTTCAAGCATGGATTGATAAAAACTCAATAAAAATAACAGTTTATTGTGTATAAAAAAGAAAATAATGTGGCTATTAACTAATGGTTACAATTGTTATTTTCACAACGAGTTTGGGGAAAAGAATGCGACAAGGTCGTTATTTTTAGGTTAGACTGATGAAAAATGATTATTTATGACAAAATACTATTGAATGACAGATCTTTTAGCTCAAATAATATGTCAACTCAATCTTCGAACATAGGGACAATGCATTACAGCATCGCCACACTACCAATAACACATTAAAAGTACCACATGACTATTTTCTGAGTATTCTGAGCCTTAAGACGAACGAGCACATGACGAACTTCTGAGCCTTAAGAGTAATGGTCACTTTATTAATTAACAATATACAATACTTTAAGAATACCAATGTTCATTACTAATCGTATACCTTCAGTGTATCACTAATGGAAATGTATAAATGCACAAAATATTAATTATATTAGTTATTTTAAAAGGATTTAATACTTACCGTCCGATATTAAAAATCTTATGTGAAAACGAGCAAAGATAAATAAGCCATAGTACTACTGATATCCACCCTTAAATTGGAAATATAAAAAAAATGCTTATATAAAACTATAATACTATTTCTTTGAAACATTTAACATTGAATGTGCTAGCCTATCTTTTAATAACATTTTGATATAAGTATAAAAATGTATTATATGTTACAATTTATCAACAAAAATTGATTCTAAAACAATTATTGTACTCAAAAAGTAAAAATGATGGAAAATTACAAATACCGAGTAACATGCATTATTTTCATTAGAACAGCTGATATAAAATGAGTTACTTTGTTGTACTTTTTATACAATATTTGTTCAAGTACACAGATTTTCTCACATTTACGTAATATTCAACGGGGTACTATGAAGAACAATTAATTTAATTACTGTTAGAAACAGTATAAAAAACTTACATAATTCTCAGTTAAAATAAATAAAGTGCAAGGTATAAGTTATGATTTTCAAAATCAAATATATAACCTTGATTCATAAAGAATACTTATTACAAAGTTAGATATAGCAATTGATATTTAATTTTTAGATTTTCTTATATTTATTTAGGCCTACCTGCTTTAAGCAACTAATTACACGTGGCGTGGCTGATGAAATGCTTACTGGAGTATAACAATAATACTTAAAGACTTGTGTATGCTATAATAAATAATTCTTTTTGTTACGAGTTATAACAATAATACTTGTAGGCTTGTGGCTAATATAAGAAATAATTCTTTTTGCTATTTATAATGAAAACAATGATACTTGAATGCTTATGATATGCTCACAGAAAAACTAAATTAACATTGTGACTTTAACATTGTAAGGCCATTTACACGAGGGTGCGACATCTTGGCGGCAAGAGATATTAGGACCTCTCTACATAGGAGCGTTTACGGACGTTTACGCGCGTTCTTCCAAACTTATCCATTCGCTAATGTTGTAAATTCGTATAAAGAATTGCACGTCTATGTTATTTTATTGTTTATACTCAAATACATTAACTGAAGATTGCGCGTATTGATTAACTTAACTATCAGTAAAACAAGTTAAAATAATCGAAATTCGATACTACATAGAATCGTTTACCTATGAGTGTACACACACTGTGCGCTAGATGGCAGCTACAAACGATAGGCACCTATTAGAACATCGATGGCTCTATAACTAACGTTAAAAGACAATAAAAATATATTTAATGTAATGTATTACAACATCGAATTCTATAGGTGTTTCTTAGATTACAATTTTTTCTATCTAGCTGCCATTTCCTACCTTGCTGAGATTATGGGTGAAAATGAAACGTTGAAATTAGAATACTTGAAAGAAACTAGTAATATCATAAAAGTAAAAGTACAATCACGGCATATCAGTAAAAAAACATACAATTGCTATATTCATTACCAATCCAACTCAATAGGATACGGAGGAATTTTGCGATACTGCCGCGAATGCGCAAATGGCTTGAGAACAATTGGCTGTTGTTCGCATGTTGCTGCAGTAGTATATTACCTCTCCCATGGAAGATATCTTTCAAAAATAATAAGACCAGCAGAGCATTTTAACTAAAATCTTTCAAAAAACGGACATTGTTACAACTATTATGGATGATAGCGATGAGGATGATTAAAATAAATTTTTTGCTATTTATCTGAAGTTTTTTAGTTTTTTTTCTTTCATTTTTATAATTCTAGCACCAATAATATCGAAAAGAGAGATAAAATCGCTTACCTTTTTAAATATGCAAATATTTTACAGAAATAAAGATAGAAGGGACTTTTCCAATGGCTAACGTAATTTTCGAACAATCTTTCGAGCCTGAAAACAGTGGAAAAAATGTATACATATAGTTTTTTACCCGAAAAAATTGTAAATGATTCTATATTTTATATTTTTTGATGGGTTTTGACAGTTAGTGCTGTAGAAATACATCTGAAAAATTGTAAAAAAAGTAAAAAAAATGACATCGGTATGACTTGTAATGTTTTATAGATGGATAAAACCGGAAAATAGCTGAAAATATGGGTTTTTGATGGTTTTTGGCGTTTTTTACTATGTTCCCCCAACTCGAAAAATCTGAAAAAATTCACAAAAATATTACTTTAAGTAGAAAATATAAAAAAATTATTTCGTGATACCACCCCAAAACCTCGAATTACTGTGAATTTTTTAAATTTTCAAACGCTCATAAAAATTTGAATTTCCCGCCAAAACATTTGAAAAAAATACTAACTTGTAGGTCTTTCAAAAACCTACAAAATGAAAAAAAGAAGTTTCTAGCATTATTAGAAGCCGAGATATCGCAAAAATACTGAAAATTATGTTTATATTTTTTTTGAGGTTATGTTTGACTCTAGGGGGCTGAAAATTTCAGGATAGTGACAGTTTTTGAT
This sequence comes from Callitettix versicolor, assembly GCA_022606455.1. NCBI lineage: Eukaryota > Metazoa > Arthropoda > Insecta > Hemiptera > Cercopidae > Callitettix > Callitettix versicolor. The sequence goes on along the minus strand of CM040190.1, from coordinate 57,542,607 downwards.
CCTCTACAAGTGGGTATTTTTTTTTTTTCGTAAAAGGTTTGGGGGCACTTTTGACCATCTTAACCGGCTAGACCCTTTATTGGTATTTATTCAGTTTTTTTTTTTTTATTTGAATGTTTCCAGATTTCCTACATTAATTTTTAATTCATTCCACATGGAAAATGTTCCTTATTTCCACAAAATGATATTATTTCCTATGAATAAGCTATTCTTTCTTACCAAAAATAATAAAATTTAAACAATTGTAGTAATATTTGGTAAAAGTTTTACTTGGAAAATTCCAGGAGTTAACAATAATTATAGAAGTGTTTGGTTTTCAATTTTTAGGGAACTGAGCCTAATAATTGGGGTAATTACTTGTAACCTATAATAATTAAAACACGTTATGACTTAGAAAGGTTGTATTTTTTTATTAAACTACTTTTAACATAAGACCAGACAATCATTTTTGTCATGGAGGACATTATGTAAAAAAATGTTGGTTCAAAAAAAATGTTAGGACCGACATGAACACTTTCACCAACAAAATGTTGTGTAGGCCTTGTGTTTAAAATTACTACATTCTATAGTATGTATTCTGAATACTGTAGTATTCATAGCTTTTATACTCATTTAAAATCATTAAGCTGATATTTACATATTTTTTTAGCTTCCGTAACATAAACGAAATGATGTGGAAGAGAACACTCGTTTCTCACATGGGAAAACTCTGTATTATTAGTGCTTTGAGTATATGTTTACTCCATGTAAGTTGATAACATATCACAAAAAAATTTATGTTTGCCGTGTACAGTATTTAAATTTAGTGCTCTAATATTGTATTTTAAAATTAGGGTATATTTTACTGACTGATGGTTACATATTTACAGTATAACTACCTTTCTCAGAAACCAATGACTAAGAATACCAATAACTCAATTTCTTTGTAAGCTCAGTACATAAGCTCAAACAATGTTAGGTAGACAAAACATGCCTGTCACACTCCTATATTTGTGTTTATGTGCACTCTCAAAGTATTTGGAATTGTAAGAATTCACTATCACAAATTTATTGTTTATGTCTAAAAGACTCTTAATACTTACAAAGCTATAAGACTGACAAGTTTGTAAAAACAAGAAATATTTGAGATTTATACGCACCAACAATTTATAAAAGACATTGTGGTCCCAGCCCTAGGAGATTGCCGCCTTTCCCTATTAAGACATTGCGTAATAACTTCAATGTAAGTTATTTTGATAGAAAAAATTGTAAATATTAAATTGTGTGTTAAGTAACAATGATTTAAATATTGGCCAAGCTTATTCCTTGATAAATTTTGTAAGAAATAATTTCTTAGGTAATGTAACATTGAAATCATGGAATCAGATATTTTGTAGTATGTTTCGTTTAATGTAAAAGATTTCTTGGCTTTAAGACTAAAACTTGCAATCGCAATTGTCCCAATTATGCTGTGAACATTAATTACTGTATTTTGAATTATGTACAATTAAACCCCTTCTTATTGAACCCATTCCTATCTTACATTTTACAGCTTTTTATCATTACCCTAAAAATAAACTGATAAATATGTTTAAAGTTTAGGATTTAGGCCAACTTTAGATCTCTTAAGAGTTAAGTAAAAAAAAATGTTTTTATTGCACCTCGAAAATATACGAAGGATTTCCTTGCACAATGCTCAGAAGTACTCTGAAAAGAATATTGAAAAAAAGACAATTAATTATTAATTAAAGAGCACAGCATAAAACAGCAAAGACGTATACGATTCTATTTGCTTTAAGCCTGTAGTGGAATTTACTTTTTTTAAAGTGAAGTTGAACTACCCTAACTAAAGAAATTATAATATGTATAACCAAACAAGAAATTAAAAACATTCTTATTTCTCATCAATCACTCAAATTTTAGCAGTTTACAAAAAAGTTATCCTCAGTAGGCCATTTAGCATAGAAGTTAAAAAAACTGTCCAGAGAAAACTCCTGAACCTCCCCCGCTTAAGTGGGGGTATTCCATACCCTTCAGTAGTGTTACAATCCCCATTGTAAATGCTAGTATAAATTAATATACTAAACGTACACTATCACATAGATTGAATTCTATATATACTGTATATATTTTACTTATTTAATCACATGATACTGCATAACAAATTACTTCAAAATTTGTTTGTGCCTTAAAAATAATGAACACAACATTAAATTATGTAAATAGTTTAATAAAAAACAAGTATGAAATAATACAAGCGAAATCATAATAAAAAAAGGTAGGATATTTGTGTAAACTTATTCCAAAAGGTAAAACCATAACTTGAAACAAAATATTATAAATGGGACATATTAAGATATGAAATAAGAAAATTGTTTCCATGTAGTATATAAATTCAATCTCAAGAATTCATAAAATAGGCTCGGATTTAGTTAAAACAGGAATAACTTAATAATCTATCCCAGCTTATAGTTACTAGCAAACTATGATAACTTCAAAATAATTTAGTACTTAATTATTTATACATTTATTATTAGTCTATCTATAGACCTTTCTTAATTTAAATGGAAATAGAAAAATAATAATAAGTGTGTAAAAAATACAGTGGCGCAGTCTGGTAGATAAACTTTTTTCACACAGTATTAAGTTCAATTAGCCAATTTGGGTTCCAGAATAAAAATACGATATTTTATTAGTTTCTTACTAAGTTGGCTGCCCTGATCACAATTTCAATGTTAGTTCAAATCTAGCTTTGGGGGTATGGAGCTCGGAGTGAATTTGTAGCTCAGAGCACTGGTGTGTAACTAGATGCTGGAGCTCACTAAGTACACCATGCAAGTACACACACACACACACACACACACACACACACATATATATATATATATATATATATATATATATATATATATATATATATACAGAATAGACCTACATGATGCAGGAATAGACTCAACAGATGTTGAAGATAGACACGCATACAGGAGAAAGATGTTCGGTTGGAAGGTCCCAGAGAATGAAATCCCAAAGAGAGCAGGGGTAAAATGGACAGAGGAGCGGAAGAGGATCCATGGGGACAGGATGAGGGAGGTGTGGAGAATTAGAAGGAACAAGACATGAGTCGGAGTGCTTTATGTGATCCAACAGGGTCTATGCATGAATAATAATAATAATAATAATATATATATATATATATATATATATATATATATATATATATATACAAGAAACAGAAGAGAAATAACAAATCAATCAATGTCAAATAAAAAACCAAGTAAATGTCCATTTTCAATAATTTCTTCACATTTTACTCTCAAGCAATCCAGTTTTAATTCATTATAGTTTTCTATGTTGATTAGAGTTATTATTAATTGTGACCAAAATGTTTACAAAATCTGATTAAACAATTTCAGAAATTATATACCCAAATAAAATTCCTTACTATTTTTTAATATGTTTTTCATATTATGAGTTAAATTTCATTAACAACACATTTAGCAAAATTAGACATTTTTATTTTTTAAGGCCTTTGACCAAAGGAGCTCCTAAAATCATTGACAACATTGAAAGCGGTCTCGAGATTAACAAATAACAAAGAGAGGGATAGAGAGAGAGAAAGAAAGGTAAAGAGAGGCAGAGATAGGAAGAAAGGGAGAGAGAGATATAAAGAGAGGCAAAGATAGGAAGAAAGGGAGAGAGAGATATAAAGAGAGGGAGGGAGGAATAGAGAGTGAGAGTAAAGGAGAGAGGGAAAGAGAAAGAGGAAGAGGGGAAAAGAGGGAAAGAGAGAGAGAGAGAGAGGAAGAGAGGGAAAGGGAGAACAAGAGAGAGGGAGAGAGAGAGCGAGAAAGAGCGAGAGAGATCTATGAAAATATTTGTGAATCTTATTAATTAAAATATGAAAAAAAACACTCGGAATAGTAAAATATTAGAGTAAAGAGTTTCTCACCCTCAATTATTTCTAATAAAATGTACCAATACTAAGTTACCAACAAAAAATAGGAAAAAAGATAACTCATTAATCAAGTTTTATTTAAAATTTGATCATGCATCATGTACTCAAAAAAAAAAAAAACATAAATCAAGTCAATGCATCACATTTAAAGCAAAATAACTTTACAAATAAAGAGAAAATATTGTCAATGGTTAAATTCGTATTTGATTATTCAACCAAGATTTGATAAAAATTTCACTAACCAATGTTGAAAAAACATGATAATATTATCATATTATCTATATTGTAATATATTGTCTATATATCTATATTGTCTATATTATACAATTGTACATTTTTTCACTGCTTATAAAGTGCATTTCAGGAGAAAACCATAACAAGTATATTTCCAAAAAACCAAATGCAAGTAAGCAAACTGTCCCTTTTACGAAAAATAATTTCAATACACAACTTTCTGAAAAATTAAAAAGTTCTGTGTGATCAACTTCAACTCAAATGAGCAAACAAAAAAGTCAGAACTTAAAGTGAAAACCACATTTTTGAAGTCAGTGGAATTCAAAATGTAAAAATTCCAAACCTAATTTCATGATAATTTGTCAAGCTTACTTTGTATAGCGATAACAAATAAATGAAACTACACTGAAATCATCTTGGTAGTCAGCCATTAGGTTTACCCATACAAAACAATCATTTAGGGAACAAAACAAAACAATTATTAAAGATTATTAAAGACACTATATTCTACACTGTTAACTCTAATTTTTCAAAAGATTTGTGTAATATAATATTAATTAATTATTCATAACAAAATCTTCAGACTTTCAAGAAAACATATTCAAAATATACCTTGTTTCTTCGTCCATCCAATGTACCTCTTTTAAAATTTTTAACATTTCTTCATGCAACCTATCCACCATATCTGTTGCAATATCTTTAGAAGAGTTTTTGAAATAACTACGAATATACATTGAGCTGGTGGCTAATGGAAATCTGTAATAAAGTAGTATTTTGTTATTAATTAAATTTAAAGAAATTCACTAATCACATGAAAAAAACAATTAAAAAATCAATAACTAAACAAGAACTTCTAAACACAAATTATAAGCAAGTATCCATTTGTATTTTTGGTATCCCTCACTCAAAATCTTTAGTGATCCTAGGTGATGATAGGGATTGATGAGTATAAAAACAAATACTACATAATCCCAAAAATCTTATAAATTTCAACACAATCAAACATGGGGAAAAGTGTTCCTCTATTGGAATTTTACACTACCAAAATTAAATTTTAATAAAAATTTATGTAACCAAAGAAATCAAAACAGTCTGTTAATGGGCAGGTCATATATCATGCTTTCTAAATATTTTGATATCTTAATAAATTCATCTCAAGAAAGGTAATTAATTTTAATGTTTGAAAATGTGTATCCCCTCAAAATTCTTTGTATCATATAATAATAAATTTTAACCTATGAAAAAGTTTCAATTTAGCAACAGTTTAAACAAGAGAATATTAAAATATCATAAACAATTATGTTCATCCATTCCTCAACTAATAAAATCATCATATATACTTAAGTAAAGAACTAATTTTTTACTTTGTCTAAATGCACTTTAAACTTGCTAATAATAAAATAGTATTTTAATGTATCAATTTCCTTTATAATTTTTAATCACTCTAACATTTATTTAAATATTTACATTTCAGGACATAATATTTTGAAGACACATTAAATTTGCTGTTTTCCAATGACTTAAAGTCATGTAATTAGTTTTCACTACATTTAAAAACATGCTCTTTTAATAAAGCCAGGACTTCAACACTTTCATGTAATACTACATTGAACATGAAGTTTGTATTAAATTTTTGTTCTGTTAATTAAATTAAGGGACATACCTTTTAAGTGTTTCTGGCAAACAATCTATATACCTAATCTCCCTGTGCAATTTGTCAAAATCAATTTGAGGTTCACCAGTTACATTCCGGATGTATTCAAACCTTCTCTTCCTGAAGGCTTTAGTGAGAAGTGGTACAGTCCAGGAGATGGCTCGCCACAACATATAGTTTGCAAGAGTTCTTCTCAGGAAGTGTATGAAATCAATATCTCAAAGTCAATAATTAATTATTAAAAAATGAGTTATGACATGAGGATATGAGAAATGTATGGAAACGTTTTAAAATTACAAAACTGGATGTAGCCTGAAAGGATAATCAGATGTGAAAAATTATAATTGAATAATGCAAGAAAACTACTTTAGTAGAATAAATAATGTTCAAAATTTATAACCACTGTTAAGAATGAAGAACCGAACCTAACTATTGCCTATATATTACCAAAATGACATGAAACCAAAATATAAAAAGTAATTTAATACATAAAAAATTACTAAAGACTTCATTGAAAATTAATTATTTTACTCAGCTATTACACTCTTTATTATTTTTTAAACTAATATTTAAAATTATAATTTTAATTCTTAACAATACCAGGCCTTCTTTGGACATTACCCTCAATGTCAAAACCAGGTTGTCCATACTAACGAGGTTTACATTGGAGGATAGCCTTTTCAAGGTAGGGAAAGTTCTAGAGTTTTGTTAGTATCCTAATATCTAAGTATAATATAACCATTACTGATCCTGATAGCCATGTAATTAGGAATAGTTTGAGAAGGGACGTACAGTCCACCATGTCTAGCCATGTTTTTGGTAGGTTGACTGAATTTAGAACATCCCCTTCTTTGTGGTTATGAATAAACATAGCAACAAATATAGTAAGGGTACTTAGAGTCCAGTTCTGATTTAGTATACACAAGAGTTTCAGGAACTTAGGGTGGTCTTTTGATACAAACAGTTTGATTACTAGGGATGTCAGTGTTTTCCAGGAAGTAGGTACAATGTGGTTTATATAGAGGTTCAAGGATGTCCTCCTGTCACATGGAAACAGTTTGCCTATCAGGATGGTACCACCTTCTTTAAAGAAACAGTGATAAGGGATTTTTGTTTTTATTGTCCCTGGAAATTTATGCTGTGATATAGGAGTGGGTTTGGTGCTGTTGAAGACTATATGGATGTTGAGTGTAGGATTTTTAATAGAAAAAGATCCCCAATTATCTCCATCATTATGGGACTCTTGAAGCTGGGATTGCAGTGAAAAGTGCATTGTTAAGTTATCGCATGCAGTCCAAAGCTCACTAAATGTACCATGCACCCTTCGTATATATCCTCTGATATACTGTCCCGTGTGTCCCAGTTGACAAACATCCAGTTGCTTTCCAGATATAGCCTGATTGTTGTCTCATCTGTAGTAACGATTTTCAGAGTGTGTGAGAATGTGCAGGTGTGGTTCCTTGAGAGTAGGAGTATTGGAAGTCACTTCAAAAGCTCTCCTTCATGGAGAGTCCAAAAGTCACTTCATGGATCAATGCTCAATTAGTACTTTCATTGTTGTCAGGATGGACTAAAGTGTAATGATGCTGGTGGAAATGGGTAAGTGATAATAAAATTGTATGTTGTCCTTAAGAATGGTTAAGGACTTATGATCTTGGGCAAGGTGTACTTCCAAGTATTTCAAGTCTGCAAGCAGTAAATTTACAGATACTGAGGTGGGTGTAAACAAATGGTTTCTACAATTTGTCTTTATATTATGAAACAAAGAAATTAAAGTGTAAAAATATATCTGCTTTTCTTATTTCAACTCATAAATAAGAAAAGTGTTATATACACTAAGTACAGTGAGTATTGTGCACATTCTGTAGCACCCTTGACATGTTTGTAAGAACAAATCTTATAGAGAATAGATTAAGTATGGCCGACAGGAACCATGGACACTTAAATCAAGGTGTGAAAATACCTTTTATCAGTTTTGTTCAGCAGTGTGCCTAATCTATGGAAATAATTGGTATCTGTGACCACAATGCTCTCATTAGGCGACAGTTTGGTGACATTCCTCAAGTAATGGTTTATGAATGATCCCCACTCTACATATGGATAATTCTGTTGTAGTTCTGTTACTGTCATTAGATTGTATAGATTACGGGAATCTTCACGGTCTTCTGCTTTAATAGCGATCTGAAAAATTACCACATTTTCATATCCAAAATATGTCTATAAAAAAAGTTATGTAAGTATTGTTAAAAATATCCTAAAATATATCATACAATCTCTTTTAATGATCACATATGATTGCATTATATTATATTCCCATGTAAATGTGGCAACATAACCAATTCTTAAAAAAAAATGTTTTAAAAACTCTACAACATTCTGTTTATTTTTAATACATATATAATGTGTGTGTGCGCGCACACACACATATATATTAACCTGAGGACAACTAGTTAAATTATAAGGACTTGCAAATAATATATTTTAACCACAGGGGATGAGGACAAGGTTTGCAACAATTGTTCATCCTTTCCAGCCCCAATGAAAACATAGTATCTATCACCAGTTAAAGGTAAAGATTAAGTAAATCTGTCTGTATAATGTACTTACTTTAGCCATGTCTATTTCAAAGTCCACAACACTGGAGCAATCTCTCTCAGCTGTGGTTCTGTTAGCACCAAGCAACACAAATATATCAATCATGTAGCTGGTTAATTCAGTAACATGCGGAGAATCCTTGCCGCTGAGCAGAACTTCTCGACTCAAATCTAAACTTGCTTCATCAATCTAAAACAATTATAAATCAAATATTACTTTTATACTATAATAGTGTAAGCACATTAAATTGAATTGATGTTGCACATTGTGTAGGTCTCCATGTGCTTTTATAGATTTTAGGTGGTAAAAACTTTGTAACAGTTTTTTTACTGTAAGATAAACAATAGTTAGTGAATACCAGATACTGTTATTTGTTGCTTTTACAGCTTATTTGTATGTTTGACATCATTTGTGTATATAAAGCAATACACAACATCTCAGGATTATGGATCAACTTTCGTTCTCATTTGCCAAATTTAAATCCAGAAATGCTACATGAACATAGGCCCTAGATGCCTAGCAATATGTTAAAGTGCATAAAAACAAAGGAAAAACAGACAAATTTCTAAATGGTCAAACCAAATTTAAAACTGACTTTTATATGATCAGGAAACTAGATGTTACCAAGAAAACAAATTAAAAACTCTACACAAAATAACTCACAAATACTGCTTCAGAAATAGGCTTGCACAACAGTAACTAAAATATTTGAGGCTTGTATCTGTCAACACAGATTGGAGTGGGCCTAATTACCAGAATAGTTATTGCTGTACATCTCTCTTAATTACCTATCCTGGAATGTGGTAATTACCTGATAAATTTGTGGATTACTGTTAAAACTGTAATAACAAGAAACTGTAATAACAAGAAACTGTAATAACAAGAAATCGAATATATAACAAAAGTTTTCCAAATACTGTTGTCAATCTATTCTATTTCTATTTGTCATTAATTTTTAAAAAATCTTTACCCTCTTAGTTCATGAGTTCTTCCTCAGTAGCACACATTGTTGGCCCAATGTTGGGATTTTGTCGGCAATGTTGGGCAATGGTTATTTAATATGCCAACGAATTATCTTCAAAGGGCCAACAAGCTGTTTATTTGCTAGGCTAACTATTACAGTCATGAAAACCTTAGCTGTTGGACCAACATCAATTCTTAGTTGGAGGTAAATATAAGAAATATTTTTTTTAAATAAATATCTCATAAATTAAATATGGTATAATTATTCCAAAAGTTTAAAAATAGTGTCTTATTTGTTAGTATAATAGTATTATATTGATGTTGTAAAATTTACTGCAAAGTGCAAGTGCAAGTGATGACTTACACAGAATTGCCAACAACAGATTTTTTTTTTTTTGCATAATTGTGAACAGAATAATATTATATCTTTAATTACTATACTAACAATATTGTCACAATGTTGAAAAAAATTTTTTTTTATTTCTTATTTTATTTATGCTTAACTATAATCATTTACTATGGATGATTTTATGATATACTTATTATTTGAAATATTGCCAGCACTGTCGAAAAGTGAAATTATGTTTGTTACTCATTTAGTTCTTTGTTCTCACATCATCAGGTGTAGTTGCATGATCCTACATGTACAGTACAGTTATAATCATATTCTGGTGCTATAGTGCTTTTTTGACTTGGCTTTTCACATGTGTTATTTAAATAATTTTTGTTTGTGTGAATTATGTCTCTTTTTATAAAATAACCTTGTTTCAGTAATGAAATATGCTATGTTGTTTACTCAACTAACTTTCTACCCTACTAATTTTCAATATGTTTAAAATATTATATTTTATTTAATTCATTAGTGAATTTAATAGTAATCATACCTTCTCTACATTCGCGAACACATTTGAATACTTTTTCTTATCAAATTCAATATGTATTCTTACTCGAAATAATATGTACATTATAATATATAATTAAAAAGCTAAAGAAGGCTACATATTATATATTATTTTTGAGTAAGAATATTCTACATTTGATAATAAAAGGTATTCAAATATGTTTGTGAATGTACAAAAGTTATGATTACTATTAAATTCACTAATCAATTAAATAGATTTTTTTTTTTTTTTTTTTTTTTTTTTTTTTGGTGTTTAACATCCGACTATTGTGCACATCCGACTATGTGGGCTAATGCAGACGATGGGATGATGTATAGCATACGAAAATGTCAAGCCCTCGCCGGGAATCGAACCCGGGTCCTCGGGGTGAAAGCCTAGTACGCTATCCACTAGACCACCGAATATAACACTTTAAACATGTTGGTAATTAGAAGGGTTACCATTGAAAGTTAGTTGGGTAACTGTTGGGAGTAAGTTGGGCCAACAATTTCTTTGTTGGTTTTTGGTGATGTTTAATTGTTGACCCTTTGTTGGGATTTGGTTTGTTATTAATTGGTAGACATTTGTGCCAATTTTAACTGTTGCCCAACCATGTGTAAAAACAAAGTACCCACTATGGGCCAACAGAAAATGCTATTGGGGTATTGAACGAATTCGCCCTGATTCTGTTTTGAATCCATTGGGTGGGTGAGAGAATAATGTATAAATAGATTGGAACTAGTTTTAAGAGGTTCAGTACTATGGCAAGATGATTCTCAGCACTAAGGTGTTGTTATAAAGTCAGAGAGTTACAGATGGCATAATATTTCTATTATATTACATTATTGTTAGTTTATAATTCATGAGCCAAAATACACAGTAATGAAATTCAGACATCTATGATTATATTATCAATCAGTTGATTCTATTTTTCATTATTTCCACATAAAAGTGATTTATATTTTCATGCTATATTTTCATTTTCATTTAATATACCCTGAAATGGCTTTACTATCAAAGAAAAAATTATTATTGTATTTTATCATTTTCTTTTATTTGGAATTGGTCATTTGTAGATATGAATTTAGCAAAAACTGCTAATAAGTTTTAAAAACAACTTGTTAAGACACTTCAAAGCAATGCTGTAAATTTAACTGTAGATGAAAATATCTGCTATAAGGAAGTAATTTAACACAGTAGTGTTGTTTTACACAATCGTGTCCAACCACTCTAATAACAGACTTCTCTGAACATCTCATAAAATAGATATCAGCATTTAGATAAAAATGTAAAAGGAGTATTGTCATGTATAACACTCAAATCGACAACTGAATGTCAAAGACAAACTAGTTTGATTTGTTTGTTCTGCTTGTTTAATATGTGTTAACACATGTGTTAATATGTGTTAGCACATGTACATGTCAACAATATGTTAATTTTCAATACATGGTTTTTAGGTGAAAGTCATATCATTTGCATGGTTTCATCCAGATATGTTCTGGAAAAATGATGACTTAACTGAACACTTAACCACATAATACGCAGTGTCAGCGCTAGGCATATTAGTATTTTATTTTGATGATGATGATGATGATTACTGGAATGCTGTTACTACATGAACCATGAATGTTACAAAGAGGAAAATATTTTTCTGTTTGAAAAAGATTATACTATCATTCAAAATTTTAATGCTCAATAAATTGTAGTTGCCAGTGGTTCCAACAGGATGACACCATTATTTATACAGCTTTGACATTTTAACTATTATTTAATAACTATTTTGGAATCACATTATATGCCATGGATACAAATATCTATACTTTTGCCTTTCTTTACTCTTTGTATAGTTTTTGTAAATATGAATGCTTATAGATATTCAACAATGTTTTGCATCTGAATTACAAAGTGAACAGGATCTGAAATTTTACTATGCATCAATGTTTTAGTTTAAATATTTATTTTTATAACACTTTTAGGTTATTTCATGTGGTCAAAATCTCAGTCTCATAATTATCAAACAAGTATAAAAGAACAAGACTTAACAGAGCATACCTAATTTCACTGTCAAACATTCAGCTACTACTAATAATAATTTATATTATAATATAGGCTATGCCTAAACTTTGTGATTTTTGACTTTTACCTTCGCATTTATTGACTGTAATTTAACTGAAAACATTTTCTTTTAGAAATGATGACATAGATTTACTTGCAATGAGTTAATACTAACTTACATAATTAATTAATTAATGAGTACATAAATAATTATTTAAATAATAAATACTTAAGAGTTAATAATATCTTTCATACTTACAGTAAGAACAAATTTGTTAGAATTTATGAGGTCAGCTTCTATATATAGCCTAAATAGATCAGATGGAAAGGAATATTTTGAAAAAATATAGTGGGCCTGCATCCAATTGAAGCTATTGGCATCCCATTTGTCTCCTTTATCCACTGGCCAGCTGTCTACTTCAGCCATTACATTTAGCACCATGCCAATGCCTCTAGCTTCAATCGCATCTGAAATATATTTTACAAATTTTATTAATAAAATAATTTGCTTCCTCACTAAATATAGTGAAAGAGTATTCAGCACATCTTAAATGCAATTTTCTTAATATTAAATTGTAATACTCGTTCATTGAATTTATTATGTCAAGGAGATTCTTATGTATTTTGTAATAAAGTGGACCACATTCCTCATGCCACTCAATGGAAGGCCTATATGATAAATAAAACATGCAAAAATATAGCACAACTTTTCTCTCACTTCCGTAATATAACTTTTTATTCCTTATCCGTTTATTGGATGTTGACTACCATTTTGGCAAACATAATTTTATTTATTTTCGGTGCTAACAGAGGCTCTGTGGCCCCTGACATGTCAGCTATAACCTTTTTGTGCCGCTACTACTTTACTTTAAACTGACTCCAGTGCCCTTGATGACTTGCCCTTAGAATCTTGATGAGGAGTCTCATTATGTGTATATTGATCAAGGAGTACAAGATTGTACTCCTTGATAAGCTTCCTCTTTATGAGAATGTTATTGGTATAGGCCTGCAGAACATGTATTGGAGTTGTCCGAACTGCGCCAGTAATAAGTCGTAGGCAATTATTTTGGCTTATTTCTAGTTTGTTTTTTGCATTTCTACTGGCAGTTGCCAACATTTCCCCTCCATAAGTTAAACATGGTTTTTTATATTATTTGTATGATTTATTTAGGAGATCTAGAGATCCTCCCCATTTAACTCCAGCCAAGCGTTTAAGGATACTTGATTTTTTTGAAACTTTTGCAGCAATTTTTTCAGCATGAGCCTTGAATGTAAGCTTATTATCCAGAGTGATTCCAATATATGTTGTCTCTATACTTTTCAGGATACTTTTGTCATGAATTTTCAAATTTACATCCTTGATCTTGGGTTTAAGTGAGAAGAACTGGTAGTATGTTTTTTTTCATTGATATACATGTTATTGTCATCACCCCACTCCACTATTCCCTTTAGACCCCGGTTAAGCTCTGTCTCCATTTCTCCATTTAGTCAAACAACCTCCTGTTTCTATTGCTTGCCTTGATCCACACAATCACATCGTCTGCATACATTGCACATTTCACCCCACTGGATCCAAATTTTTTCAGAAGACCATTAATGAAAATGTTAAAAAGAATTGGACTCAGAACTGCTCCTTGAGGCAAACCTGCTCTAGTCTGTTTGTATGATGAATTTGTATTTCTCCATTTTGTCCTTATCCAACGCTGTGTTAGGAATCCTTTAAGCCAATTATACATGTTTCCATCTATTTTATAGCCAATTAACTTTCTCAAAAGTTTTTCTATCCGTACAGTATCATAAGCACCCTTGAAGTCAATGAAAACCGCCATAACCAATTCTCCCCTGTTAAAGAATCCTTAATGCTTTGTGTTAATCTTCCAACCTGGTGCATTGTTGTATAATTCGAGCGAAATCCGGCTTCGTCCAGAGACAACAGTTTGTTTTTCTCCATGAATACTACAGCCGAGTTGCCATCATTCTTTCCATGGTCTTAGCCACCACTGAAGTCAATGAAATTGGTCTATAGTTAACCACTTGATTTCCTACTTGTTTGTTTGTTTTCTTAATAGGAATAATTGTTGCTTTTCTCCATGTGTCTGGCATTGAACTCTTCCCACTCCATATTAAATTAAAAATGCTCAACAGTAATTTTCTTGCTTTTTGTCCAAGGTGTTTAAGGAACTCTGCCTGTACGTTGTCTTCTCCGGGTGCCTTTTTGTCCTTTAATTTGTTAATGGCTATATTTAATTCTGTTTCACTGAAGTCATCCAAAAGAGACCAATTTCTGTCTCCTGTTTCTGTCTTATGTCCTTTTTAATTTCTTTATTACGTCTATTGTTTCCTTTGGAGAGTGTATGTATTCCTTTGTAGTAGCTGTTAAATGTTTCAGCGATATCATGGTCCATGTAGATGTAGCACAAGGGTTAAACCCCGGTGCTGTGTTTAATTGGATCTGTTGTCTTTTCAGTGTGTCTGTTTGTAAGAGAACCAATATGCCTATATACCCTTGTGCTGCTTGTTCTATAATTAAGGCAGTAATAAACTTTGTGAAGGTCTGTTTCTTTGCAATCCTAGCTTCCATAGTGTACATTGCATTAGCCTTTCTCCATTCTCTCACATCTATGTGGTTCTGTGTCTTCTCTGCCTTGTTTCTTAACTCATTTCTTTTCTGCTTTAGTTTCATGAGTTCAGGTATCCAGAAGGATCTGTATTTCCTCATCTTTCCTCTTAGAATCCATTTTTTTGCTGCCTTAGTTATTATTTTACAAATTTTCCTTAGTAGTTCACTATTTTCTTGTGAGGCACCATCCTGATCTCATCCTCGATTGTATCTCTAAAATTTTTCCAATTTGCCCCCTTAAAGTTCCAGGTTATACGTTCTTGTGCATCAAGCTTCCCAGTTCTGTTCAATTCAGTTCTTTTGATTACCGGTCTATGTCCACTACCTTCATCTGTCATTACATATCTGCTTGTCTCAGAGGCAATGTCTGAGGATACCAACACCAAGTCTGGGTTAGTTAAAGATCCTGAGTAATGGATAAATGTTTTTGGGTCCGTTGGATTATACAATACTTCAAAGGTCCGATCATCACGGAAGTTCTCCACCTCTGTTCCTGCTGAATTTATATCATTCTATCCCCATCTTTTGGAGTGGGCATTGAAGTCTCCTGTTATAATTGTCTTCCTTTCAGTCTGAAAGACATCCATATTAAGTTCTGTGTTGTTTGGTGCGCTATATACTCCATATACATTTATTTTCCCTTCTTTTCTCCATACTGTGATCTGCACCACCTCCGACCTGTCACCATCTGTCATAGCTATGATAATTCTAAATTCAGATGTAAGACTTTTTTTAACTCCTGTCATAATCCCATTTGCTACCTGCCTGGACTTGTATGAGCAATTTATGTCATAATGTTTCAGCTTATAATACTGCTCACTGTGCTCTGATATGTTTGCTTCCGTGATAACAAACACATCAATATCGTGTTTTACTATTTCATCGAAAATTTCACATTTTTTTTGTTGGGATAACCTGCCAGCATTTCAATGCAGAGTGTCAAAAGTTAAAATTTTGCTACAATCTATTTTTGCACTGATATTCACAGTATTGTCATGTCTAGCCCTGAGGAGGGCCGGTTTTTGTTTTCCTTTTGCCTTTGTCATTTCCGTTCATTCAATCTATTTGCTTCTTGGGAGGCGTTTGCCAGCGCTGTTGATCATTTAGCACTACCCAGGGACATGTACAGCTTAAAGTATGCTGTGAACGTGATCAACACTGTCCCCCATTTTGGAAGTTTTATGTTTATATATTATAAACATTACGTTCAACTGTTCGGATCTCGTAACTATATTATGTAATTAAAATAGGTCCTTTGTCTAAGTGTTATCATGATGGCTGCTCCAATATGGCATTTTATTAAATGAAAAATCTCTTATTATCCAAAACCTAATGTGCAATCTGAGCATTACTTACTGTTAAATGTAAATTGTTCTGGAAAACTGAAAGCTAATGCTTTTTCATTAAGTACTACAAAGTGATGGGAAAAAAACTGAGTAATGTGTTGTTAAATGTTACTTTGATTGTGCATAAATATTTGATTTTTCATCACTTAGAAATAATTGTTACAATAAACATATTTATTGTTTTCTAAACTTTTTTAATATTAATATATAAACCTATTTTTAATAAATGATAATTATATCTATATTTACAGTTCTCATTATTTTTGCCACTAAATAATTTGTTCAAAATATGAGATAAAGTTTGGTTTCTACCTTTTTTATTCTTCCAACTACTTAACTGCAGTTTTTGTGATGTCAGTTGTCAAGACAACTGTTCTTTTATTAAGGTTTTATTGTTATATTATATTTTTTCTTATTCTAATACTGTTTATTCTAAAGTACGTTTTCTAGAAAATTATAAAAACTAATTATTATGTTCTATAAGGTGTCGTATCTTGATGAGTGTCATCTACAAAGCTATTTAAGCCAATGAAAATCTTTTTAAAAAATATCTTATTCTAATGAACATCTTTACAAAAATATTCTAATATAAACCATCTACCGACCTTTGTAAACTCATGAATGTATACTATAAAATAACTTATTCTAATGTATATAAATATTTCAACTTACCTTCATCCATGCAAGTTTTATACAAATGTTTTGCCATTTTGAAAGGTTCTAGATCATTGTCTGTTGGAGGATTTTCTAACATAGAGAACACCTCTACCAAAAGTCCCAAATTAGCTGTTAAAATATCGATATTTTTTGACTGGAACAATAAAATAATGCAAATAATTTAATATTTATTATTTAATATCTAATATTTAATATTTATAATAAATAATACAATACTTAAAATTTAATATTTAATGTAAATATTTTTATATGGGTACTTCAATACCAAACGGCCTACCAATATTAAAATAATAAAATGAATAGATTTTTTTGTAAAGTAGCCTGAAATAAGAATTTTGAAATTTTAACAAAATATCTATAAAAGTTGCTGTACAAATGATTACCCATGTAATTATGTAGTATTTGCATGTGTATAGATGTGTTTCTATTACTAAAAATGAGTATATATTGTTTGTATTATATGTATGTGATCGAAATGGCTAAACACAGATCAATCTGCTGTGTCTCTGAACATGCACACCTCAAGGTTGTAGGTTCAGACTAACTTACTGACATTCCCTTTTAGTTAACTCAACAAATTTTAAGTTTCAACTGCTACCTAAGTTGCCTAGGTAGCAAGTCCTTACTAGACTGTGTGTGTGTGTGTGTGTGTGTGTGTGTGTGTGTGTGTGTGTGTGTGTGTGTGTGTGTGTGTGTGTGTGTGTGTGTGTGTGTGTGTGTGTGTGTGTGTGTGTGTGTGTGTGTGTGTGTGTGTGTGTGTGTGTGTGTGTGTGTGTGTGTGTGTGTGTGTGTGTGTGTGTGTGTGTGTGTGTGTGTGTGTGTGTGTGTGTGTGTGTGTGTGTGTGTGTGTGTGTGTGTGTGTGTGTGTGTGTGTGTGTGTGTGTGTGTGTGTGTGTGTGTGTGTGTGTGTGTGTGTGTGTGTGTGTGTGTGTGTGTGTGTGTGTGTGTGTGTGTGTGTGTGTGTGTGTGTGTGTGTGTGTGTGTGTGTGTGTGTGGTGTGTGTGTGTGTGTGTGTGTGTGTGTGTGTGTGTGTGTGTGTGTGTGTGTGTGTGTGTGTGTGTGTGTGTGTGTGTGTGTGTGTGTGTGTGTGTGTGTGTGTGTGTGTGTGTGTGTGTGTGTGTGTGTGTGTGTGTGTGTGTGTGTGTGTGTGTGTGTGTGTGTGTGTGTGTGTGTGTGTGTGTGTGTGTGTGTGTGTGTGTGTGTGTGTGTGTGTGTGTGTGTGTGTGTGTGTGTGTGTGTGTGTGTGTGTGTGTGTGTGTGTGTGTGTGTGTGTGTGTGTGTGTGTGTGTGTGTGTGTGTGTGTGTGTGTGTGTGTGTGTGTGTGTGTGTGTGTGTGTGTGTGTGTGTGTGTGTGTGTGTGTGTGTGTGTGTGTGTGTGTGTGTGTGTGTGTGTGTGTGTGTGTGTGTGTGTGTGTGTGTGTGTGTGTGTGTGTGTGTGTGTGTGTGTGTGTGTGTGTGTGTGTGTGTGTGTGTGTGTGTGTGTGTGTGTGTGTGTGTGTGTGTGTGTGTGTGTGTGTGTGTGTGTGTGTGTGTGTGTGTGTGTGTGTGTGTGTGTGTGTGTGTGTGTGTGTGTGTGTGTGTGTGTGTGTGTGTGTGTGTGTGTGTGTGTGTGTGTGTGTGTGTGTGTGTGTGTGTGTGTGTGTGTGTGTGTGTGTGTGTGTGTGTGTGTGTGTGTGTGTGTGTGTGTGTGTGTGTGTGTGTGTGTGTGTGTGTGTGTGTGTGTGTGTGTGTGTGTGTGTGTGTGTGTGTGTGTGTGTGTGTGTGTGTGTGTGTGTGTGTGTGTGTGTGTGTGTGTGTGTGTGTGTGTGTGTGTGTGTGTGTGTGTGTGTGTGTGTGTGTGTGTGTGTGTGTGTGTGTGTGTGTGTGTGTGTGTGTGTGTGTGTGTGTGTGTGTGTGTGTGTGTGTGTGTGTGTGTGTGTGTGTGTGAAGATCTGAATGACCCCAGAATTCAGACAAGTTGGTCAGCTGATTCATACTTGTTAATATCTAGGTTATACATATTTGAAAAGAAGAAGCTACTCTCAGTACGTACTTTAAAAAAAATGAACTTCATACTTTATCACTTACTTCATATTTATCACTTACTTTATCTTCTGGTATGATTACTCCGGTTTTCAAGAAATTACCACAGACGTATTTATAAAAATCATCACAAGGATCGGCATTAAAGTCAGCATCTTCTAAGATTTTTTTTGCTACAAATATAATTCAATCATTTAAACAAATATGAACTTAGATTTACTATAAATATTATAATGGCCTTATCTTCAACAAAGAAATATAATTTCTTACTGTCAAGAATAACATTATTTAATGGACACAAAGTTGGTACTTGGAGGAAATTACTCAGTCGGAACATAATGTATCATAGAAAATTAGAAGAATAATATAGTTTTAAAAAATTCATTTATATAGTTACATATATTTTACCATGAGGCATCTTCAGAAATAGTAAAGTTAAAAATTATAAAGTGTACTTATATACTAACAGAGTTGATGTAAAAACTGGAAGGGAGAAATGAAAGAAAGGAGGGTCTGACAAGTGTATAACAAGCGATCAGCAGTTGAGATATAGCCATAAAACTCGTAATTAGTTTTATTTAAGGTAATATTTCTAATTTTATAACTTATATTGCCAGAAAATGATCTTTTAGAATATTTTTGTGTTTCTTTAGTTGATATAACATGTAAATAACATTAGTAAGTATAGTATGTTATACAATATAAATAAGTAAACTGAAAAATACAGCAAATATTGTAAAATTCCATTCTTTATTTAGAATCTGGCCATTCTTTTAATTTTAAAAATAACTCTAATCCATAAAAAATAATAAAGATATAAAACTAAATAATTTTGAAATATTATAAATTTATAGATCTACTTGTGAAAACCCAAATATTAATTTAAATGAACAGAAATTGTAACAGCTTTCCCTTGTACTGGTTATTCTAACCTGCTGGTCATTCACCTTATTCTTGCATATCTACGAGTCCTTTCATTCTTTACATTCTCCCTTCCAGATTTAACATCAGCTATGTTAGTATATAAGTACACTTTATACATTTTAACTGTACTACGTCTGAAGAATGTCTCACAGCTTAATATATGTCACTACAAAAGAATTTTGTGAAACTATATTATATTGTGTTCTAAATTTCCTTGATAGAATTATTTTATTTTTTGTAAGTTAGTTATCTGATTATTTAATTTTTTTTAGTAATTTTTAAAACTTTTTCATAATTTAATTTATAATAAATAATTATTAATTTGGTTATTGATTATATAGTCTCTGGATTTATTTTCATCAAGGTTTTTTGAAGCTCTAGATATAAATTAATTTTGTTTTTTACATCACCGGTACTTCATACTTTTCACGATTAATAAAGAAAAATTCTGATGATAGTCAGGGTACATTTTCTTATTTTCAATGTAATTTAAAAGTTTTAAATGACAATTTATACAGATTTAAACGCTGATAGTGAAATCAATTTTTTTTAAAAATATATGACAATAATATTATTGTAGAACAATAATTTCAATTTCTGGACAGAAATGGGAATGTTGCTCATAACAACAGGGATATTTGTAGAATATTAGCAGAATATTTCAAAAATCTCCTTAATTGTTAGGAACCATCAGTAAAGATTGACTTTCATATATCTCCATCAACTAAACCTGACTCAGAACCTCCAACAGTCGAGGAACTCCAATCAATAATATCGAATCTCAAGAATTATAAGGCTTCGGGGGAAAATCAAATCACAGCTGAACTTTGGAAAAATATCAACGAAAGTGCTATACAGTCTCTCAGAAACATCCTTAAAGAAATTTGGATAAGTGAAAGAATCCCCCATGATTGGAAGACAGCCCTCATACATCCACTTCATAAGAAAGGATCCAAATCTGGTCCTAACAACTACAGAGGGATATCTCTCCTTGGCGTAACATACAAGATATTCTCAACAGTCCTACTAAATAGGGCAGAACCTCAATTAGACCATCAACTTGGAGAATACTAGGCGGGTTTCCGGAAAAGGAGATCCTGTCTGGAACAAATCCTTAACCTCAAACACATCATGAACTACCAAAAGTCAAGGGCTAAATCGCATGTTATCACTTTTATTGACTTTCAAAAGGCATACAACTCTATAGATAGGGAAACCTTATTCTTGGTTCTGAAAGAACTAGACTTTGATAACAAAACCACAAATCTTATCAGGGAAACATTAATTAATACATTCTCCAAAGTTCAATTCATGGGAGAACTTTCCACCCCTTTTGAGATTAAAACAGGAGTCTGACAAGGAGATGGACTCTCTCCATTGTTATTTAATTGTGCTCTAGAAAAAGAAGTTAGAGAGTGGAACGTGAAAACACATAGTGGAATCAGACTAGGAACTAAGAGCAAAGGCATTAAGGTAAATTGTTTGGCTTTTGCGGATGACATGGCCTTACTAGCTGAGACATTTGAAGAAGCTAAGGAACAGATTCTTGATCTCGAGAAGCAAGCGTTAAAAATGGGTCTCAAAGTTTCATTTGAAAAGACTAAAATATTGACAAACATACAAAAACCACCAAAAAAGCTTCAAGTGGGAGAACAATATATTAAGATAGTCAAAGAATTCAAATATCTTGGGGAATGGATCAGCTGGAACGCCCTAGAGAAAAAAAGCTATGGAATCTAGGAGAAATAAAGTTGAATTAGCCTTCCAACTTACCAAGGACACATACAACAAGAAGTCCCTCTCCTGGAATACATAGATAAGGCATTATCATACGGTAATTAAACCAGAAGCCTTATATGCAGCTGAAACATTATCTCTCACAACCTAGGGCCCACTTGAAAGGCTGGAGATCAAAGAAAGAAAGATATTACGAAAAATCTTAGGCCCCAAATTCCGTAACAACCAATTACTCCACATCAGTAATGAAACTCTTTATCAAAAAACTGAAACACTATGACACAATAAGAAAAAGGAGAATTGATTTGTATGGGCACATCCTCCGAATGGACAAAAATAGACTAACCAAAAAAATATTTGACTACTTTCGCAGTAGAAGAGCCAAACCACTTTGGTTTAGAGAAACGGAGAAAGACATAACAGAACTGCAGATCACTTTCAGCATGATCTTATTCAGCTGTTATTATTCAGCTAATAACATGAATAATACACTATGCTCATGGACAGAACAGACAAAACAATAACCAAGGACAAGAAGCAACGGTTCCAAGGCAAAGTCAAATCCAAGTGAATGATCCAAATCTCTGATGAAGAAAGAAAAGCAAGATCACAACGAATGAAGCAATACTGGGCTACGAGGAAGGCACAGAACATTAAAAAGTGATTGATTTAGTGTACCCCAAAGTTGGGTGAAACAAATAAAGAGATTATTGTAGGAAATTTGTTTCTATCACATCAGCGAGACAGCTGAGATCAACTATTATTATTTTCTTTTCTTTTGTGCATACATTTGTAATTTTAATTAATATTTTTACCGAAACCCCAGTCTCACAGACCCATGGGAATTTTCAAGGTTTTTTATTGGCAATACTGTTTGAAGGAGAAAGTTCATTCCCCCAATACCTTCCCCCTTCTTCTTACTATAAACAATAAGCTACTATTTGCTTAATTTTTATGAGACATATGATTTTGATAGTTGTTTTGTTGAAAACGCTGTCTGAGAAGTCCAAGGTTTCTGTTAATGGTATTTAATGCATGGTCTCCCAGATCCAAGATTTCAGTTAATAGTGTAAGCGATTTCTCTATTGGATTATTGTTTTGTTTTATTCAGTTATATAATATATATATATATATATATATATATATATATATATATATATATATATATATATATATATGTATTATTATATTATATATTATATATATATATATATATATATATATATATATATATATATATATATACAGTGTGTTGAATTTTCATTTCGTTTTATTTATCTGTATACATATACGTGCTCTTAGAAAGAGTATACAGGCAATATGGAGAGTCAAAATGAACTAACTAAATAGATCAAGTCAAAAATGTAAATACTTGAATCCTAAAGACCCTGAGTTTAGTGATAAAGTACACAAAACTACTTCTTGATGATAACGAGTGGGACAATGACGGAAGTGTTGTTGATGCCTCAGATGATGAAACTGATTTTATCATATGAGCTCAGAAGCAACATGGCCACAACAAGCCAATTGAATTTAGTTCTGAGAAGAAGAAGAAGTAGAAGATCTACTTTGCATCAAAAACGTGGGGTGAAACTATTGTAGAAAATATTAGTCATGCAATATATACAGCCACAATGTCTGAGAAAAGATTTGAAATTCTTCTAATGTATCTTAAGTTTGATGATGCAGTAACACCCAGTGAAAGAAAAAACAAGGACAAAGCAGCTGCAATCAATGAAATATTGAAGCAGTTCATAAATGACAGTAATGTTCACCTGAAGTCACAATTGACGAAATGTTAATTCTATTAAGAGGACACTGCAGTTTTAAGATTTTATGCCAAATAAACCTAAGAAATATGGAATAAAAAATATGTGCATGAGTGATTTTAAGACAACTTTCCTCTTAAATGCCTATATCTATACTGAGAAAGGTAGTGATTCAAATATAATTTATTATCTGATTAATTATCCTTTTTCGCACACGGTTGTCTCTCAGGCCCACGGTTAGTGTTAAAAGATAGGGTTTCGGTAAAAGTGTTAATATTACAAACTGATAATATTGGTACAAAATATATTATTGGAATTCAATTGACTAAACAATCAAAAAATGATTACAAACTTACACAAGTCTCTACATCCAACAGTTCTGCAAACATCTGTTTCATTTTGGCTAAGGTCACCTGGAAGAAATTATTCTTAATTAATATATTTTTAAATACAGCAGATATTTTCAAAAATGTTTTCTTTTTATGTAAAGGATAGGTTGTAATAAAAAGGTTGATGGTAAAAAGTATGATAAGTGACAAGTCATTTAGAATTTATTTATAAACTAAGGACCTATGAAACTATTTTTGTAATTACTTCATCTTATTTGGTTTACTTCTAACTACATATGTCCTAAATACAGTACCATTATTAGTTTTTAAAATAATAATTATTGTATTTTATGCAACATTTAATTCTCCAATTACAATTCCAAAAGTACAAATTATGGCCTTAAGTAGAAATAACCCAATACCTTCTAAATATTGGGTTATTTATAACACTAACATGATAGTGCTATGATATTACATATTGTGGTTAAAAAATACAACCTGGAGATTATTAGAAACAGTAGGTTAACAATAGAAATTCTGAATTCAAAATTAAAGTTATAAATATGTTATTTATGTGTTTCTAAGTGCTTCCCCAGTAGCACACATTGTTGGCCCGATGTTAGGATTTTGTCTGCAAAGTCGGGTAATGGTTAGTTAATAGGCCAATGAACCTTCACTGGGCCAACAAGCTAATCGTTTGCTAAGCCAACTGTAATGTTTATGAAAACCTCTGCTGTTGGCCCCAGGATTAATTCTTAGTTGGCAGAAAGTATAAGCAATATGTAGTTAAAATAAATATCTCATAAATTAAATAGGGTCTAATTATTTCAAAAGTTTTAAAATAGTATCTTATTTGTTAATATAATAGCATTTTATCAACATAAAATTTACTGCAAATTGCAAATGATGATTCACACAGAATTGCTAACAGAACAATTTTTGTTTTAGCATCATTGTGAAAAGAATAATATTATATTTTTAATTACTGTACTAACAGTAGTGTTACAATAATTAAAAATTAAAAAAAAGCAATTTCTTATTTTATTTTTCTTAACTATAACCATTTACTATGGATGATTTTATGATGTACTTATTATTTGAAATAGCCGCCTCGGTGGCCTAGTTGATAGCGTACTCTTTCACCCCGAGGACCCGAGTTCAATTCCCAGCCAGGGCTTGGCATTTTCATATGCTATAAATCATTCCATCGTCTGCATTAGCCCAAGTGTGCACAATAGTCGGATGTTAAAAAAAAAAAAAAAAATATATATTTGAGATATTGCCAGCACTGCGGAAAAATGTAAGTATATCCGTTACTCGTTTACTTCTTTGTCTTAACTCATCAGTTGTAGTCACAAGGTACTATAAGTACAGAACAGTCCTAGTCATAATTTGTGGTTATAGTGTTTTGCTTGGCTTTTCACAGTTGTCTTTTAAATAAATTTTGTTTGTGTGAATTTTGTCCCTTTTTATAAAATAACCTTGGTTAATAATGAAATAGGCTATGTTGGTTACTCAAATAACTTTCAATGGTAACCCTACTAATTACCAACTTGTTTAAAGTATTAATTTCTATTCAATTGTGTAGTGAACTTAAAATGTAATAATCATTACTTCTCTACATGTTTGAACACATTTTAATACCTTTCATTATCAAATTCAATATTTATTCTTACTCAAAGTAATATGTACAAGTACAATCTTCTGCTAATCATATTTTCTCTAAATTTATTGGACTAACATCAGATTAAGCCCATTATTAAATTTAATATGTAACCTACTTTAGTTTTTTAATTATATATTATAATGAACATATTAATTTGAGTAAGAATACATATTTATTTCAATAATGAAAGGTATTAAAATGTGTTCATGCATGTAAAGGAGCTATGATTACTATTAAGTTCACTACGCAACTGAATAGAAATGTAATACTGAATAGAAATGTAATACTTTAAACATGTTGGTAATTGGTAGGGTTACCATTGAAAGTTAGTTGGGTAACTGTTGGAGTAAGTTGGGCCAACAATTTCTTTGTTGGTTTTTGGTAATGTGTAACTGTTGACCCTATGTTTGAATTTAGTTTGTTGTAAATTGGTAGGCATTTGTGCCAATTTTCACCTTTGCCCAACTGTGTGTGAAAACAGAATACCAACAATGGGCCAATGGAAAATGCTACTAGGGTTGTTTTGTATTAAATGGATTTTAAATTACTGCAGTGTTATGAATTATTTTTCTCATATATGATTAAGTGGTGTCTGTTTTATACTTATATGAATGAACAAATAACATGAATTGCAAAGTTCCAAAGGCTGTCCTAAAAGTATGTAACACATACATTATTTCTAAAAAGTCATATTTTCTGACATTAAAATTAATTACATTGAATAAGTAAAAACTTCATAATATTCCTAGGATTACCAAATAACATAGATACACAAAATAATAATATTGGAAATGTGTGTTACTTTTACTTATTTTATATAATCCTATAACATTAAATGAGCTAAATTTGTATGTATATTTATATTGTATGTATTTATATTGCATGTATATTTATATTTATGTATGTATATATATTTGTCCACTTTTTCTCAAAAATGTCTAAAACTAAATTGTATTTTGTACTTCTCTTTAATAATATGAAATTATTTCAGCCATTTTCATTTTTAATTTGCACTTTTAGCTTCGATAGTTTTTATAAATAAGACAGGTGTTAATTTAAACAAATTCTCAATCAATTCAATTAGTTTCAAATTTAACGTTTTCCAATTAAGTGAATACTGTTGCAATTGTAATTAAACTTTGTTGACATTTACATTAAAAAAAACAAAAAAAAAACAAAGAACCTTATGCAATCAAAATATATATTACTTTTATTTCAAATTTGAAACACTGAATTGTTTTCGAATTCTTAAATATGACCCAAATGTCAGTAAAATCTAATAAATCAATTTACCTGGTTTTGGTTTCTCTGAACCTAGGAACCTCTTCGATAGTGGTAACCACTTGCCTTCCTCTTCCATATTTTGTCTTCTTTCCATTGTCTCCAGTTGCATTAGTCCGTATAGGCGCGCCGTTTCCCACAAGTTGTTGTCATTGTTACTTCTTGTCTGCAACGAGTAAGTGGTAACAACAGATACATATCTGATTTGGAAACTAAAATAAGCACAAGTTACAATAAAAACACGTTTTTTAAAATCCAAGACTTTTTTAATTTTTTCTCAAAATAAGTGATATTTTCAATCAATTTCTAGTTTCTTATGATAGACCTCAAATGTTATGTGTTAAATAGAACTAATTATAAAATATACAAGATTAAATAAATATAAATATTCATATTTTCGTAAGAACAAGATGAAGAAATGAAGAAAAGAAAGTACATTGAGAAATAAATGTTAGAAAATTTTCAAAAATTGTTATTAGATTCAATTATGTTAAGGTTAAAATATTTTAAAATTTCTATATAATATGTAAAACTATTGAATTTATTTTTAAATTTTATTCAAATAAAATGCACTCAAACACACACACACACACACACACACACACACACACACACACACACACACACACACACACACACACACACACACACACACACACACACACACACACACACACACACACACACACACACACACACACACACACACACACACACACACACACACACACACACACACACACACACACACACACACACACACACACACACACACACACACACACACACACACACACACACACACACACACACACACACACACACACACACACACACACACACACACACACACACACACACACACACACACACACACTTATAAACATCTAAGTAGATACAAATGTTTTGAAATCTAATTATTCATCAGAATTTCAATATTTTTTTAATACATTTTTCCCATTCAAAATGTTGAAATAAAATAAAAGTATGTCACATAATTCCTATAGTAAAGTATTGAATGTAAAATGTAAACTAACGTGGTTACAGTTACCATTACGCCATATATGAAACAGTAAGGAATTTCAAAAATATGCATGAATGCAACTGGAAATGACCATGGCATGCATCTATTTTGCTGTCATGATGAACACAAATTTACAAAAAATAGCACCACATAGTGAAAATTTCCAAAAGGAAAAATAAAAATTGGTATCAGTTTAGATAAATTAATTACATAGCAAATAGTGGCCAATATTTGTTTTTTTTAATTATAAAGAAGAGAGGGAGGAATACCATTAACTGCTAAACTGGCTTACCTCAGGAAACAATACTCCGTAAGCATCCTGTACTATGGAGGAAAGAGCTCCTTTATCAGTGAACGCTGTTGTGCTGGTTGCATACAACAACAGTGTTGTCACTATTACTGGTTTCAGCATTCCTGTAAAAAGCAATACTACATTACGACCACCATCCAATCAGTAAACTTGGTTTTGGGGTTAAATTTATAAATACGTAATATATTACATTTGATTATTAACATTTTCAATGTTCCTAATTATCAATAATAACTATGTTCTATATGATAACAATTATATATGAGCTTACCACTTCAATTAAATATCAGGTTGTAATGTATCAGCTGTGGACATAAAATATTGGACTCTCAAGTCATAAAACAGAACTTTCAAATTTTAAAATAATATTTATTCAACAGGAAAAAATACTCTCATACTTGTGGTAAATGGCCAGTTTTGTATTCAAAGGAAAATTTCGATGCATGGAGGAGGAGAACCCTTATTTTCTTAACTTAGGGAAAACAGATTACCAACTACATTTGGATTTATAACTTATTCTTTATAAAAAAAAATTAGCAAATGGAATGGCCATGCTTTATAAATCTTACATGGTTAACTTAATGGACAAGTACCTAGCAATCTTGCACCAAGAAATCTTTGTATGGGCATGTAAAATAGACACAAGTGCACTAAAAGCCTTGTTTGTTAATTTAATGAACAGATGCAATCTATAAAGTTTGTACAGTCAATGTAATTTACACAAGTGCTTTAAAAACTTATTGTGTTACATAAGTTGAAAAGTTGAATTAGCCTTCCAACTTACCAAGGACACATACAACAAGAAGTCCCTCTCCTGGAATACAAAGATAAGGCATTATCATACAGTAATTAAACCAGAAGCCTTATATGCAGCTGATACATTATCTCTCACAACCCAGGGCCCACTTGAAAGGCTGGAGATCAAAGAAAGAAAGATATTACGAAAAATCTTAGGCCCCAAATTCCGTAACAACTAATTACTCCACATCAGTAATGAAACTCTTTACCAAAAAATTGAAACACTATCAGACACAATAAGAAAAAGGAGAATTGATTTTTATGGGCACATCCTCCGAATGGACAAAAATAAACTAACCAAAAAAATATTTGACTATTTTCGCAGTAGAAGAGCCAAACCACTTTGGTTTAGAGAAACGGAGAAAGACATAACAGAACTGCAGATCACTGTCACTATGCTCATGGACAGAACAGCCAAACCAATAACCAAGGACATGAAACAACAGTTCCCAGGCAAAGTCAAATCCAAGCGAAACATCCAAATCTCTGACGAAGAAAGAAAAGCAAGATCACAACAAGTGAAGCAATACTGGGCTATGAGAAGACACAGAACATTAAAAAGTGATTGATTTATTGTACTCCAAAGTAGAATGAAACAAATATAGAGAAGATACAGGAGCTTTAAATAAATTTTATAGGAAGTATGATAGATGAACTTGTTTCTTACACTTCATAACGTTAACATATGAATGATGTAAAATACGCACTCTAAAATTTATATGCAAGCATTTTTTAAGAAATTGTCTTAATGTAATGGATTGATGCACTTGATATTAGTTTTGTAGACGGATATAAGTTTTGTAAGTTTGATAAAGTAACGGACATCCACGGCCTCTATTCAGTTATACAATGTACTCTATATAGTAATATATTGCATTAAAAAAAATTTTAATTTTTAAAAATTATAAGTACTAAATGCTTTTTACAACCAGCAGTAACTATTGGTAATCCGAACTACATAGATGATACGAGACTGGTACTGATTAGGGTATATTATTTACATTCAATAAATACATTGTTTTATTGACATTTTTTTAAAAGTTGTTATTTTAGATAGTAATTGCGTTTCTTCATTATAAAACTTTGATAAGTTATGTTTCTTTTTATTGTATACGAGCTCATAATAACATAATTTTGAAGCAGGGTCCTTTATGAGCAGTCAGAAAATGTTGAAATACTTGGCTAACAATGAATAGGATTTCTCTTCCTGTAATACTGGCTGAATAAATATACCTAACATACCTTTGACAGCTTCACAGAGAAAAGGTAAAAAATTTCCAGTAAATTTGGATAGTTAACACTTTTTTTAATATTGCTGTTACTGGTTAAATTAGTGGAAATATTTACAAGTGTATCAATGCATTACAATAGAGCTGTGGCGAGATAATTAATTAAGAATACACTATGGGATTTACTGTACTTTGAACTACTAGTTTACTGCTTTATGAACTGCTATGTGAAGTGTTTACATTTAGCAGGGGTATGACAGTAGGAGAGTATAACTCAGTGTCAGTGATTATATAAACAGCTCATACAGATAATTAGCAGCAGGGTCTGGATTAAGTTGAATAGAAATTCTTAATTTATGCATTATTTATAATAAACCAGTGATTTTTTCTAAGTAATTTTGTCAATTAATACACACACACACACATATATATATATATATGGTGAATTGATGTATTTATGCGTCAATGCAGTACTTTTAAAATCCAAATTGTGGATTTAAACATTTCATAAGTGTTCACACATTCTTCCCTACATTGACTTATTTAGCGAATACAAAACTAGAAAGAAAATTAAGAGTGTTTAAAAATGTCAACATTTGATATGGCATCAAGCATTATGTCTATCTACTTGATGAAGTACATCTGCTATAATATTATATAATGTAATTTTAAAAAGTGTGTATTTTAAAAGAGGACGATTTGAGAATATTTGTATAAATACAAAAATAAATAAATAAATGTGATAACTTTGTTGGCTGGAATATGTAATCTGATGCTTCAGTTCATAAAATGAATTAATACAAAATTAGCCTTATGATATACTAGCTGTTAACTACAAGTACTGTGCTAAGGTATTTTCCAAGTAATAAAACTGTTGATTCATTTGAAAATTGACTTAAGAATGTTGTTTTAATGTAAACTACAGGAACTTTTATGTTTTAATGAGAATATTTTGTTATTATGAATCAAGTTATTGTTATAGGTACAATTTAATAATTTTTGACAATTATTGACAATAATACAGTTAGATAGTTGGGCTAAAGAATTAAATACCTACACAATTAAAAATTAAGACTTTACCCCATTGCTACGGGTTATATATGAGTGTGTGTGTGTGTGTGTGTGTGTGTGTGTGTGTGTGTGTGTGTGTGTGTGTGTGTGTGTGTGTGTGTAAAAACTGTATGAAATTTCATTTATCTATGTTGTTTGAATCTGGAAATACACATATAAAATTATAAGTTTGTATAGAGATGGTTATTTTGCAATTTTAACAGGAAGGTAGAAAAAGATCATTTGAACACAGAATTTTATATGCTTCTACATCTTATTATTACAGTAATAATGCTTATTCTGAAAACTAAAGTAACTAATATTTGTAAATTTTTGCCTACCTTCAGTAGTAAATGGTAACTTTGTATGTCTTCTCAAAATATTGGTAAAACTACTGGCATATATGCTATGATTATATTATAAATGCTCATTTTTAATGCCAATAATTTGAAAATTATGTGTTATATTTATGTGTCAGTAAAAAAAAATTTTTAATGGCAAACAAAACCAATAACAGTAATTTTCTTTTAAACATTAAATACCTGAAATTTATTCTAAGTAATAGGTTACCATTTATTATAGGTTACCATCTATGACTTTATTTTTAAATACGTTTTAAGATTGCTAAATATGGTACAATTTTATAACTGATCATTTAAAGGAAATAAAAATATACTTATGAAAATTATAAGTTATATTTGCATGTCAGGTAAAAAATTGAAAAATGGCAAAGCAAGCCAATAACAATAATTTTATTTTGAACAATAGATACCAGAAATTTATTACAAGTAATATATTATGTATAATTATTCTTAGTTGTTCTAAAAAATAATTCTAGTATATCTATGTGTTTTATGATTTACGATGTTAAATACTATACAAAATGTTATAACTGATTAATTAAAGGAGATAAATATATCCTTATATGGGCATCAGTTAAATAATTGCAAGATGTTTTCAAATGTAAAGAAAATGCATTTTCTATTTAACATAATAAACTTTAACTTATTTTATATGTTGAAACTCTTTACAGTTACTTTTTT
Organism: Callitettix versicolor; assembly: GCA_022606455.1. Classification (NCBI taxonomy): domain Eukaryota; kingdom Metazoa; phylum Arthropoda; class Insecta; order Hemiptera; family Cercopidae; genus Callitettix; species Callitettix versicolor. Next base: position 57,510,465 of record CM040190.1, on the reverse strand, counting down.
TATAATTTGAAAAATACAAATAACTTATTGTAGGAAATGAGTAAGTTTAAACATTACCTGATTGTTTCTGGTCAGCCACCATTATCAAACTTAATTTTTAAAATGACACTAAACTTATTTTTTTCAAATTCTTTAAAAAGTACATAATTAACACATTCTTAATTGCACTAATTACTCTTACCCATGTAGCATATAATAAAGTTGAAAACATACCAGATCCAAAGCACCAGCCAAGAATTAAGGCTACTGAAAAAACCTAATCATACACCACAAATAAGCATGCTATGATTTGAATACCTCATTAATTAGAATTTGATATTTGCCACCAAACAAATGAAACTTTCCAACAAGATCTCAATTTCTGTTATCTTAGAAGCTACATATTCTTATAAGTACTTTATATCACAATTCGGTTATACAATTCACACTTTAAACTGAACAAATAACAAAGTGACCAATATCCTCTGTTACATAATTTATAAACAACAACAATAATGTTTAGATCTAAGAATGTATAAAACTCTTTTCAGAAACAATATAGCTAGGTTAGTGATATAGCTTTAAACACATGTATTTCAAAATTCCAAATCATTCCGCTCAGTTCGAGATGCATGACATGCCTCCTAGATCACATTAGCAAGCGCTACATCTGTACACATCAGGCACAGATACACATAATTCTGCATACTGAGTATCTGCCATTGTTATCTGATTCTTTCATGAGCACTAATATCACCTGCAAGACCACCTGAACAGTTGCGCTTTGCTTTTAATTAAATAAGAAATTTCAAGAGACATAGATTTCCACAGTGTAATAAGGGACTTGGCTGCAGCCAAACTAAGGTGTCTACTTTAATGATTTGTTTCTGTATTTTTAATAGTGTTAATCTTCAAATCCTGCATTCAATTTAATATATATATATATATATATATATATATATATATATATATATATATATATATATATATATATATATATATATATATATATATATACACACACACACACACACACACACACACACATTTTTTTTGCAGGAGTTTAATTATATATTTTAGAAAATGTCTTCATTAAACACTAATCTATGTCCAACCACCTGCCTTATCATGTTATAGCAAAAGTAACATTTTTTTATTGGTTTTAATTCAACTTTTACATATTTGGTTATATGCAACAAGATTTAGAATGGAATATTGTACAATGTATTTTATATGTGAGTTTTCTTTCAGCGATGGTTTCAATTACATTCTGTTTTTAACTGTTTTAGTTTTGCGTGAGAGTGGGCATTTGGTTGTAGGGCACTAATCAGTAATAAAGCTGTTAGAAAAAAAAATATTAGTGCATGTTACTCTTACCCTCTGCATCAACTCTATGTTTGAGATGTAGGTGACTTGGTTCAATGCATTGCTACACTGATGCTACCTATCGCTGGAAGAGCAAAAACCGCAGATCTGATACTTCGGATGTGAGCCTTCTATATATTTATTCATTTTTGGTGGTGAAAATCTGCCTTGTAGCGAAACTTGGTTGTTTTTTTACATAAAATAAACATGCTTGTGAAGAAAAACAGCTTTGTCTTTTGTGAAGCAAAACAGCTGTTGTAATAATTTATTTGTAATTATTCATAGGCTTTGACTTTGGTTATTGGAGTGTCAGTTAATACTGTACAGGATGCAGGGTACTAAATCAACATCTTAATTAATAATATTACTATCTCATTATGTTGAATACACCCACTTGCATAGTAGTTCCAAACAGTAGTGTAATGAGTGATAATACAGCAACCAAAAATAGATCCATAACCTTTAATTATACATATTGTCCAATAATCAATCATAATGTTGTTCAGTCTGGAGGTAATATGATGACAAATAAAGTTTGGGTTTAAACACAGGTACTAGACAATGGATATGATCTTGGATATGAACTGTGGATTTGAATGTTATAATTGTTAATAATACTCTTACAGTGCTGAGTGGTCTCAGAGCATAGATAAAAGATTTTTTAAGTATCAAAAGCAAGAATAATTTTTAAACAAGTAATGAGCTTTATATGAATTTAATGTGAATTATATGTTTAGTGTAAAAATAGGCCATTTTTGTTCTGTTCAGGGTAAATTTCGTGTTTTAAGTATAATTTTGAAAGTGTAATATGATTCTAACTTAGAACAAAAATCAAATTTCGTAATAAATTAGACAAGTTCATTTGTCCGTAAAATCCCTTACAAAATGGCAGCAATTTCAATTTTTTTTTTAATTCAAACTAGTATAATGATAAACATCTTTGAAAACAAGATTTCACAATCTTGATCAGCATTCAAACTTATATGAATTAGCATTTACAATACTATGTAAATGAAACCTTTATTATGCTAATATGCGTATTTTAATGGTGAGTTGGATGGTAAAATTAGATTTTCAAAAGATTGTAATATAAAAAATTTTAGTTGGAAATTTGCTTCTATCAAAACAGTATACATATACTGTATAGGTAATTACATATACTGAAGGGATTACGCGAGGCACTGTTATCGACCCCTAAATTGACTATGACAGGACAATATACTTTAAGAAATCATTAAATATTTGCTTCATTTATTTATACTTAAACAAAGTCTTGTCACTCATTCCACACATTGCATTTATTGACTGGGTTCATTCTAGTTCCTTCTGGACAACGAAATGTATCACCAAACTCTTTTATGTTCCTCACAATATTATTGACATGATACTCTGCCGGAGGGACTGTGTTTGTCATCATGTAGTTCCACAATGACTGCTTGTCGTTCCTGACGCACCAAAAGTTTCCAAACCTTATCCAGAACATTTTATTGTTCGGTATCTCTGACAGACCGATCAGCCTTAGCTCTTCGCTCTTTTTCATCATCAACGAGTTATACGCTTTCATTGCCAGCATGGCACCTGCTACGTCTGCTATATTCTCTTCCTGAGTATTGACCCCATCAACCTAAAATAAAATTACATAAGTTTTGGTATAAAAATGTCACTGTGACCTATTTAGTTTACGTAATGTTACAAGAAATGATAACTGTCACAATTGCAGATGACACTTTTTTACTCATAAGAAACACCAATTTATACATGCATAATAAACTGCTGCTCTAATATCAAGTTCTCAAAATCATTGTTCTTAAGCATCATTAATGAAGATATCCATCAAGACTTGAAGATGCCTTTCATACCTGAAGGGATCATGCAAGGTTTGTCAGAAAACATGCAAACAGACTACATAATCACCAAAGTGTCAAGGTAGTGCATTTCCTCAACAATGTTCCACAAGAGCAGCAATTGAAGTGAATGAAACCTGCTGACTTAATGCAAGTAAACTAATTAAAATGAACTACATATGCCCACAGTGTACTAATTATTGTGAAGTGTGACTCTAGACGTTTCGTTACCAAACAACCAGTAGATTTTCAGATAAATATTGTTAGATCATCCTGAACTTATTCCATTTGTAAAAGAAGAATTTTTAAGAAATTCTAACAAGTTAGTTTGTTTACAAATATCTGAAGAATAACCTATAAACTAAACAGTAAAGAATATAATGACAATTTTTTTACGGTATTTTTAAAGGCAATATTTAATTATATTTGTTTATCATCAATAACAAAGATTTGTTAGCAAATGCATTTCTTGTTATATTTCTAAGATTTGTTAGTAAAATGTGTTTTGTTTTTCATTAAAAATGTCCATGAATATAAACAAACATATATAACATATGATATTTAATCAATATCAGATAATTCAATTGGTCTTTATTGACAGGAAAAACTTTGAAATATACAAAAATGTACTTTGTATAAAAGCCAGTTTTGTATGATTGAGGTAAAAGCTACAAATAAATGTTTAAACAAGTAAAAGTTGCATCTTCAAGTGTAAAAAACTAACACAACTTACAGTGAGATTTAAAGCATCCACTCTGTACATGTTGGCCTGGTCTATCGCACATTTGGTACGGTTTTTGAACTCATTGCTAGTTTTGTTTGTCCACCAGTCAACCAGATTTCCACTTTTATCAAAATATCTGCCCTTTAAACACATTACTTTGTCTTAAATATAAATTAAACAGCTCGATAGAAAACTGCAAAAACTATCTCACAGTAACATAAAATTTATTAAAATAATTTGTAAATTTATGCAATTTCTCTATCCATCCAGAAATTTGGGTTCAGGAGATAGATATCGACTACAAAACCTAAAATTAATTCCGATAATTACAAGAAGTATGTATATTTATTTAAAAAACTTAAAACTTACATCTTCTAAAAATTTACTACACTTAATAAAATTTAGAATCTTTATATACAAGCACAATTTAATTAACAGATTTTAAAAATTATTTGATTTTGGAGATGGCAGTTGTGTATTAAATCTTATATGAAGATTATTTTAGAAATACATTACTGAAGTACATTTTGTTACAGTTTGGCTAACACTATAATCTTTGTAACACTAATAACACTATATCTGTGTGTGTGTGTGTGTGTGTGTGTGTGTGTGTGTGTGTGTGTGTGTGTGTGTGTGTGTGTGTGTGTGTGTGTGTGTGTGTGTGTGTGTGTGTGTGTGTGTGTGTGTGTGTGTGTGTGAGTGTGTGAGTGTGTGTGTGTGTGTGTGTGTGTGTGTGTGTGTGTGTGTGTGTGTGTGTGTGTGTGTGTGTGTGTGTGTGTGTGTGACAATATAATTTATTAGCAAGGTATATGTTATTAGGTAAATTACATCTACCTAATTATGTATATGTAATTACATATACATTTTTTGTTATGTGTAATTAACTACATATAGTGAATTATGGTTAAAATGAATTATAGTTAGAAAAGTGTAGTTTTTTGAAATAATTTTATATTTCAATATTAAGTTAAACTCACTTGTTTTTATTTTGATGGGTTTTGCCAAAATACTGTTACTTCCTATTTCATTATATCATTTTGTAAATTGAATTTTATTTTATTCTTATATATTAATATCCTTATATTATTATCTTTTAAATTCTTAATATCATTTTTTCTAAGCTTAATAATTTTTGATAAGCTGTTTTTTTTTGTTGAAATTATTCTTAATTTAGACAGAAGTATTTGCCTCACATCTTACAAAATTCTGCATGTTTTTTTTTAAATTATTCATTCACTTTGGTGAGCAAGCATAGCTTATCTAGTATTTACATTGCGCATTCCTGAAATTAACCTAAGTAACACACTACGACAACAACCAGTTTTCCTTTACAAAACTATAAAAAATTACTGCCGAAATTATGCTGATTTAAACTGATTTTCTTAACTAATTATAAAAAATATAATGGACAATAAATCAGGTTTCATAGTGTGTGAGTGAGTGAGTGAGTGAGTGTGTGTGTGTGTGTGTGTGTGTGTGTGTGTGTGTGTGTGTGTGTGTGTGTGTGTGTGTGTGTGTGTGTGTGTGTGTGTGTGTGTGTGTGTGTGTGTGTGTGTGTGTGTGTGTGTGTGTGTGTGTGTGTGTGTGTGTGTGTGTGTGTGTGTGTGTGTGTGTGTGTGTGTGAGAGAGAGAGAGAGAGAGAGAGAAAGTCTGTTGAACATTTAAATGTCTTTAAAAAGTTCATTCGTCTTTAAAAAAATTTTATCTCAAATTTTTTTACAGTAACAATCAAAGTTATTTTCTGTAAAAATTAAAATTTGAATTTCAATTCAAAAATGTATATATATATATATATATATATATATATATATATATATAGAGAGAGAGAGAGAGAGAGAGAGAGAGAGAGAGAGAGAGAGAGAGAGAGAGAGAGAGGGAGAAAGAGAGAGTGAGAGATTAAAATATTGATTACAATGTTAAAAAGTATAAAAAATATTGTTAAAAATTTACAAATGGAACTATTGAAAACAGCTGCATGCTGGAACTATTTCAAGTTAGCTTTAAGTGAAAGGAATTCACAACATTGAATCAGCTAAGACAATGGATACTTTCAACAGTATTAAGTGAAAAGTTGAAGGAAATCAACAGATGAAATATTATTTTAAAAAACTAATGTTTTTTCTGCTAACAGTATGACATTTTTATTATAGTCTGACGATTTTGTTTCCTGAGTGGCAGAACTGTATTTTAAATCACTCACTTTATCGTCATATCCATGAGTAATTAAATTCCCGATTAAGATACCAATGGTTGCATAGTTCAAATACTGTGGCACTTCTGGATAGAAAATATTTTTCAGTAAAATCCCTGCAGGAACTCCTGAAACAATGTCATAGATATATTTTACACACAAAAAAAATGTACAACAAACTATGATGAAATTCATTGTTGGAATTAAAATAAACTCACAAATTAACAGGTATTGTGAAATTGTAAACAAAATAAATAGATAAAACCAACAAGTTTGGAAATTAATTAACCTAAATTATGTAATACAAGTTATTGCATATTTTGACAATTAATTGATAAAAAATCTTATTGTTGTAAATTAAAAAAAAAAAAAAATGTTTATCATTTGGGGTAGTGATGACAGAAGCAAAAACTTTCACACTCACATTTTAAAAAAAAGAATTATAATATTTAGAAAAGAGCACTCTTATTTACACATTTTTTTGTCTGATTTGATTGAAAACTGGTGCACATACTTACTTATTAACTCCATATCTTACTAGATTTTAAGTACTGTAATAGTAAAATTATATTATTCTACTAAACAACTAGTACTATTCTAAACTAAAACTAATAGAACTGACAGTATTATTACATTAGTAGTAGTAGTAACAGTAATAACACAGAATAGAATCGCAGCAGTAAATATATACTACAATTATTATAAATTTTTTTAAATTTTATTGAAATTTGGTATTTTTTTTATTTTAATATTGATTCCCTATCTTAATCCAGTTGTACTTACCTAAAGTGTTATGTGATCTTATATAGAATGCGTTGACCTGCGTGATGAAGCTGTGCTCGACCCAATCTTCAGGGTCTATTACTCTTTCGCTGAATTTTTTCAAATCTGAGTACTCACTGAATTTCACGCACTTCCTTACAGCGTCAAAATAAGGATCACCAGAAATGTTCAACTTAAAAAGAAAAAATAGAATGCATTTTTTTGCTGCTTCTAATCTTTACTTTAGCAGGAATTATAAAATATAGAATAAGTTACAATTTTTACTTATGACAGTATTTTTATTTGTCAACAACTCTTGTGGGAATTATTTCTGAATAAATATAATAAACAAGTATTTATTGTAAAAGATATTAAATAATTGTGTGTTATTGGCAAAAATATTCAATGCAACCACCATTACATACTACATAGAAATAACATTTCTTCTAGAAAACTGGCAGAATCTATCAGGCTGTATTGATAGGTCAATGGCTACAAATCTTTGATGAATTTAAAACTTTAGCGCCTTCGAAGATGAGAAGTTTTGCACTTTATACAATTTCATTGTTCTGTCATCATTAGTTTTTACCATCATTACAAATACCTTCAAACCCAGATTACCAATTGGGCACTACAGTACCATTCTTTTGTTAGATATACTGTAACAACGCTTTTATGTGAAAGAATTTTTTTATTCTGCCATATAAGAATAAGCAAATTCTGTTTGTTTTCAATGAATTATTTATTTTGCAAATAAATGAAAATAATCCAAGTTACCTTGCTAACTTGATGGGAGCAAATTTCCAAAAGTATTTTTTTTAAATACACGTTTTTAAATTTTGATTAAATCATCATAATTAACATTAAATACTGCATATATTAGCATTTAAATTTTTTAAATTACATTGAAATTGAAATTATAATTCCTGACCAATGTAAAAAATTAAATTTCCTAATTTCAATAGATTTTGAACAATCAAAATGAGAATTTTTGAATGTAATGTTTAACACCAATTACAGTGGTGATATTACATTTTTATATACAAAATTCAAGACTCAAAATACAATGAATTTTTAGAGATTTTAAATGACCACCATTTTGACACTGTTAAATGGATTTTTATATGTACTGTTTGATCAATTGACCTTTCAGATGTAGAAATGACTTTGTAATGCTAAAAATATCCCATGGTTCTGCCAGCTTTTCATTTCAAAAACCAATAAAACCATTTAGTGTGCTCACACCATAGACTTAAAATTAGGTAGATGTCAGTTTATGTAAATCATTCAATTCATGTAAATATTAATATATATATATATATGTGTGTGTGTGTGTGTGTGTGTGTGTGTGTGTGTGTGTGTACTTTTTAAAATATTATATTTATATATTTAATATATTACAATATTATAAACATGAAAGTTTGTCTGTTTGTTTGTTATTCAATCATGCATTAAAAACTGGACCAATTGAAATAAAATTTGGTATGAAATTGGTAGGTACCTGAGATGAAGAAGGACCTACTCCCTTTTTAAAACTTATTATAATACTCACCCAGACCAACTTAATTATTTCGTATTTATTTTTGTGACATGTGTTAAATGTATAACAATGACTTTAATATATAAATAATATAATGTATAATATATAATAATATTATATATATATATATATATATATATATATATATATATATATATATATATATATTACATATTTGTAGATGTGAATAATAAATGTTTAAATTATTTTAGACACCATTATACTACTTAACCAGTCCAACTTAATTATTTTATTTTTGTAACATTTAGTAACTGTACAACAGTGATGTTTACAGGTTTGTTTTTTTTTCAAAAACCCAAAGGGGTTTTATAAATCATATAAATTATATATTTGTAGGTGTGAATAATAAATATTAAATTATTTCAAACATTGCAGGTAGCAGTGGTGCATTAGGAAAAGCCATGCTACAGTTATATGTAGCAGGTTCACATGTGTCCAGTTTCCAGAATTAGTATGTATTAATACCAAATGGAAGGACATATAATATATAGCACTGTCCTAAAATAATTCTCTATTCTGTACCCATGACTGCAATGGCCAAGGAGAAGCATAATTAATAAGGGAGGTTAATTTAAAAATATGTACAATTAAAGATGGAGTGGGATCTTCAGTTTGGAGCAAGTCAGAAGCTATTACTCTACTGACACAAACTCTGATACTTCTTTTCTACTCCTACACTTATTAATGATTTATATTTTGCAGTACCTGTTTTTTTGTAACTGTTTAACCTCTACCTGTATTGACCAACAATCTGAATTAAATAAGCTAATATGTTTGTTGTTTTTATGTTAATGCCTCCTGTATCGGCCGACAACATCAGATGGTTGACAAAATCTTCATTAACACGAGCAAAGATGCGGGCAATAGCAAAATTATACATTCACAGGTACACAACAATAAAACAATAAATAAATTCCATAATCTGTAATCTATAGTAAAATTAAATATCTCAAAGCTTTTGTGTTTGTTTATTATTCAGTTATGCTTTAACTGCTGGACCGATTCAGATAAAATTTAATATAAATGACAGTTGAAGTATACCTAAGATAGACATAGAACTCTACCTGTTTCAAAAAATATATATATATAATATATATATATATATATATATATATATATATATATATATATATGTATTTATATATATATATATATATATATATATATATATATATTTATATATATATATATATATATATATATATATAAATATATTCTTCTTTCGTAGTAGAAGAGCCAAACCACTTTGGTTTAGAGAAACGGAGAAAGACATAACAGAACTGCAGATCACTGACACTATGCTCATGGACAGAACAGCCAAAACAATAACCAAGGACAAGAAGCAATGGTTCCAAGGCAAAGTCAAATCCAAGCGAACGATCCAAATCTCTGACGAAGAAAGAAAAGCAAGATCACAACGAATGAAGCAATACTGGGCTACGAGGAAGGCACAGAACATTAAAAAGTGGTTGATTTAGTGTACCCCAAAGCTGGGTGAAACAAATAAAGAGAAATATATATATAAGTTATATAGACAATTATTGTAAACTTTGCTAGATTTAGTGTTAGACTTAGCTATATTTAATGCTGACAGTTTAGCTTTTAGCACAGTAAGCATTTTCATGTACCTAGAGAAGAAAGAGCAGGAGCTCAGTGTTAATCGAGGTTTCACTCAGTTCGCATCTCAATGTATATGAGACGAACTTAAGCAATTATAATAAGTTTTAAGTGCATATTAAAATTTTATTGTAATTAATAAAAAGTTGTTTTTTTAAAAAGCGACATCCTCGAAACCATACCATAACTGGCGCAGTCGGTAGGACACTTCGGGAAAATTAGTGCATATAATTTTTTTCAGTTTCAACTGTTAACCGAAGTGTCGAACAAAAGACCAATCGTTTAATTTAATAAGTGCATATTACTAAATTGAACACAACCAACCGGCAAAGTGAATATTTGCAACCGTAGAGTGAACATCTACATCCGAAGTGAAGTGAAGTGTTTGTGCGAATTTTTCGTGGCAAGTGCGCGTAAAATGAGCAAAGTATTTTGGATCTTATTGTAAGTAGATCCCACAAAATAGTTTTGTATACTATATACCTACGAATGTATGTTACATCAATTTTATTAAATAATTAACAAACAAAATAATTAAATATCAAAGATCAATTTGTTAATTGAATCAATTGAATATTTTTAAAGATAAACCAAACATAGATTATCATAAATAATTTGTAGCATTATTTTATAAATATTATATTTTATAATTTGATTTTTAATTTTGATTTATTTTTGTGTGTAGTAATAACTAAATATTACAATGTCTATCCCAACACTGAAGAAAGAATACCTGGACATGATTCCAGAGTTTAGCGGAGAACCAACCATGCTTAATAGATTCATCACAATATGTGATAAAATGGTCAATAAATTCTTTGTAGCTGATAACTTAGAAGATTTCCAAAATTAATATTTGTTATCGTCCATATTATCAAAATTAAAGGGGCAAGCTCTTGAAATGGTAGTTAATTCTAATACTTATGCTTGGGCAGATGTAAAAATAATTTTGCTGACTAGTTATTTTGATAAGAAGGATTGTTTTACTTTGAATCTTGAAATGGCAGAATTAAAGCAAGAAAACGGGAATCACCTTTCAAATTTTATGAAAAGATTCAAAAGCTATTTGGAACCAGTAAAATAAGATTAATAGTTGAAATATCCGAAAATAACTTAAATAATGACATTGTTAAGTTTGTGAAGGAATATTTGGTACCCAATGTTAAATATAATATTTATTTTGAAAACGACTTTTATGAAAAATTTGTGACTTGTATAACAAAAATTTCAAAAATCCAAACTTTGGTTAGTTAAATGTAACACTAAGTTGTTAGATGTGACTAGAGAAGATGAAATTCAGGAAATAATAGAAAATTATCACGTAAGCAAAATTAATCAACGTGATATACAAGAGACTTATGAACAAATTAAGCGAAAATATATTCATTACCAACTAAGTATGATCAGAATTTGTAACAATTACACCAAATGTAAAATACTTGTTAGTATTTAGTTCTGTAGTCTTTGGATTAAGTAACCATTGTAACAGTAGAGTAACAATTAAGTAACAGTTAAGTATCAATTGTAACAATAGAGTTAATTCCAAATACTTTTGCTCATTCTGTAATATCACATTTACAATTTGACTTTGAGTTATCAATCCTTAAGGGGTAATAAAGCTCAACAATAATACTGTTCTTTACAATAATAAAGAAGCTAGAACACGACAGGATCAACCTAGATACTGTCTCCAGAATTGATCGGAATTCACCCATCACACAGCACATCAGTGTTTGGACCATCGCCTTATTGGAGGACTACTATACTTGGCGTCTAAGAAGCTAATTGGAAGAACTTCGAGGAAGTTGCTATTCAACCACCCCAGGAAGTTTTGTTTAGGGATGGAGGAGTTATATAGACAATTATTGTAAACTTTGCTAGATTTAGTGTTAGACTTAGCTATATTTAATGCTGACAGTTTAGCTTTTAGCACAGTAAGCATTTTCATGTACCTAGAGAAGAAAGAGCAGGAGCTCAGTGTTAATCGAGGTTTCACTCAGTTCGCATCTCAATGTATATGAGACGAACTTAAGCAATTATAATAAGTTTTAAGTGCATATTAAAATTTTATTGTAATTAATAAAAAGTTGTTTTTTTAAAAAGCGACATCCTCGAAACCATACCATAACTTATATATATATATATATATATATATATATATAAATTTTAAGATGAAGATTGTAAATTATTATAAAAATTGACTGTAAGCAAATTTTGTGTGCAAAAAATATTCCTCTTCCAGTTCCTCCATCTAGGTCTTATCCATGAGAATTCTGATCCAAGTACTTTGTGGGTACAAGGTATATACTATTTTGTGAGCACTGGACGTTACAAATGAATATGGGTCTGTACCCTTCTTAACTGGCAGGAGTAACTACACATTATAATTGTGGGTAGCAGCTAGTATGTATGTATATATATGAAGGGCCACTGGGAAGAACGATTATAGTCCTACACACCACAATTTTCAGAAATAAGTTTTTTAAGTTTCAAGTCGATTAAAAAACTTAAAAATTGGTATAAAAATAAATTTCTTAAACTTTGTGCATTTTAAAACAGCATTAATTACATATTCATAAATAAAAATAACACATAACAAATGAAACATGAACAGTTAAATTCAAAACAAAAAGATATCAGGACCTTGATCATTCTAGCCAGTTATGGAACATCATCAATTGGTGGGTTGCCTGGATGCTTGATCGATGTCATCTTAGCCTCCTTTCAAGGGCAGGGAATAAGTGAATCGTAGAATGCTTGAGAATTGTAACCGGTCAAGAACTGTTTTAAATGTTTAACATGTTAAATTTTGCTGGTTTAATGGAAAATTTTCCATTGAAAAGTTCTCTCAGTAAGTTTTGGTCATTTTGCTTGTTAGACTTTCTTAATTTCTTGTTTTCTGTGACTTTATTCCTATCAAAAACAGTTTTCAAATATCTACCCAAGTAGTTTGACTTGTAAAACATGAATCTTGCCTGCTTTAGATCAACCTTTAAAATACTAATTGGTCGTGTAGGCATAGGGAACTTTTTAACATAAAGCCCAGATAAAAAGTCTGTCCAAGTTTCAATTTTGATGTCTGTTGCACAATTGAAGACAGTGAAATGTGATGGTTTGAATTTGCTCTTTTTTATGACATCCCTTCAGTCACTGGGTGTCTCAGTATAAGATTTTGCATTCACAAGAGACTCATATCGTTGTCCCGCTCCATACAAGATAGGCCTCTTAAAAAGAAAACTACTTTTATGGTTGCAAATCAT
>CM040190.1:57392162-57492162 GCA_022606455.1 Callitettix versicolor | reverse complement strand
AGCAAAAGAACTTTACAAATAAAGAACTTTACAATATAACTTATTGTCAAAGGTTAAGTTCGTATTTGATTATTCAACCAAGATTTGATTAAAATTTCACTAACCCTTTTGAAAAAAACATGATATATGTCTATATTATACAATTGTACATTTTTTCACTGCTTATAAACTGCATTTCAGGAGAAAACCATAACAAGTTTATTTTTAAAAAACCAAATGCAAGTAGCAAACAGTCATTTTTATGAAAAAGAGTTTCAATAAACAACTATCTGAAAAATTAAAATGTTCTGTGTGATCAACTTCAAATAAAATGAGCAAACAAAAACAGTCAGAACTTAAAGAGAAAACCACATTTTTGAACTCAGTGGAATTCAAAATGTAAAAATCCCAAATCTAATTTCAAGATCATTTGTCAAGCTTCCTTTACACTTTGTATAGTGATAAATAAATAAAACTACACTGAAATTACCTTCATAGTCAGACATTAGGTTTACCCATACAAAACAATCATTTTTGAATAAAACAAAACAATTATTAAAGATTATTAAAGACACTATATTCTACACTGTTAACTCTAATTTTTCAAAAGATTTGTGTATACATAACAAAACATTGTTTATACACAAATGGTGGAAATTATCCCAATAAATATGTACATAATATTAATTAATTATTTATAACAAAATCTCCAGACTTTCAAGGAAACATAATCAAAATATACCTTGTTTCTTCGTCCATCCAATGTACCTCTTTTAAAATTTTTAACATTTCTTCATGCAACCTATCCACCATATCTGTTGCAATATCTTTAGAAGAGTTTTTGAAATAACTACGAATATACATTGAGCTGGTGGCCAATGGAAATCTGTAATAAAGTTATATTTTGTTATTAATTAAATTTAAAGAAATTCACTAATCACATGAAAAAAACAATTAAAAAATCAATAACTAAACAAGAACTTCTAAACACAAATTATAAGCAAGTATCCATTTGTATTTTTGGTATCCCTCACCCAAAATCTTTAGTGATCCTAGGTGATGATAGGGATTGATGAGTATAAAAACAAATACTACATAATCCCAAAAATCTTATAAATTTCAACACAATCAAACATGGGGAAAAGTGTTCCTCTATTGGAATTTTACACTACCAAAATTAAATTTTAATAAAAATTTATGTAACCAAAGAAATCAAAACAATCTGTTAATGGGCAGGCCATATATCATGCTTTCTAAATATTTTGATATCTTAATAAATTCATCTCAAGAAAGGTAATTAATTTTAATGTTTGAAAATGTGTATCCCCTCAAAATTCTTTGTATCATATAATAATAAATTTTAACCTATGAAAAAGTTTCAATTTAGCAACAGTTTAAACAAGGGAATATTAAAATATCATAAACAATTATGTTCATCCATTCCTCAACTAATAAAATCATCATATATACTTAAGTAAAGAACTAATTTTTTACTTTGTCTAAATGCACTTTAAACTTGCTAATAATAAAATAGTATTTTCATGTATCAATTTCCTATATAATTTCTTAATCATTCTAACGTTTATTTAAATATTTACATTTCAGGACATAATATTTTGAAGACACATTAAATTTGCTGTTTTCCAATGACTTAAAGTCATGTAATTAGTTTTCACTACATTTAAAAACATGCTCTTTTAATAAAGCCAGGACTTCAACACTTTCATATAATACTACATTGAACATGAAGTTTGTATTCAATTTTTGTTCTGTTAATTAAATTAAGAGACATACCTTTTAAGTGTTTCTGGCAAACAATCTATATACCTAATCTCCCTGTGCCATTTGTCAAAATCAATTTGAGGTTCACCAGTTACATTCCGGATGTATTCAAACCTTCTCTTCCTGAAGGCTTTAGTGAGAAGTGGTACAGTCCAGGAGATGGCTCGCCACAACATATAGTTTGCAAGAGTTCTTCTCAGGAAGTGTATGAAATCAATATCTCAAAGTCAATAATTAATTATTAAAAAATGAGTTATGACATGAGGATATGAGAAATGTATGGAAACGTTTTAAAATTACAAAACTGGATGTAGCCTGAAAGGATAATCAGATGTGAAAAATTATAATTGAATAATGCAAGAAAACTACTTTAGTAGAATAAATAATGTTCAAAATTTATAACCACTGTTAAGAATGAAGAACCGAAACTAACTATTGCCTATATATTACCAAAATGACATGAAACCAAAATATAAAACGTAATTTAATACATAAAAATTACTAAAGACTTCATTGAAAATTAATTATTTTACTCAGCTATTACACTCTTTACAATTTTTAAAACTAATATTTAAAATTATAATTTTAATTCTTAACAATACCAGGCCTTCTTTGGACATTAGCCCCAATGTCAAAACCAGGTTGTCCATACTAACGAAGTTTACATTGGAGGATAGCCTCTTCAAGGTAGGGAAAGTTCCAGAGTTTCGTTAGTATCCTAATATATAAGTATAATATAACCATTGCTGTTCCTGATATCCATGTGATTAGGAATAGTTTTAGAAGGGAAGTACAGTCCACCATGTCTAGCCATGTTTTTGGTACATTGACTGAATTTAGAACATCCCATCTTTGTGGTTATGAATAAACATAGCAACAAATATAGTAAGGATGCTTAGAGTCCAGTTCTGATTCAGTATACACAAGAGTTTCAGGAACTTAGGGTGGTCTTTTGATACAAACAGTTTGATTACTAGGGATGTCAGTGTTTTCCAGGAAGTAGGTACAATGTGGTTTATATAGAGGTTCAAGGATGTCCTCCTGTCACATGGAAACAGTTTGCCTATCAGGATGGTAACACCTTCTTTAAAGGAACAGTGATAAGGGATTTTTGTTTTTATTGTCCCTGGAAATTCATGCTGTGATATAGGAGTGGGTTTGGTGCTGTTGAAGACTATATGGATGTTGAGTGTAGGATTTTTAATAGAAAAAGATCCCCAGTTATCTCCATGATTATGGGACTCTTGAAGCTGGGATTGCAGTGAAAAGTGCATTGTTAAGTTATCGCATGCAGTCCAATGCTCACTAAATGTACCATGCACCCTTCGTATATATCCTCTGATATACTGTCCCGCGTGTCCCAGTTGACAAACATCCAGTTGCTTTCCAGATATAGCCTGATTGTTGTCTCATCTGTAGTAACGATTTTCAGAGTGTGTGAGAATGTGCAGGTGTGGTTCCTTGAGAGTAGGAGTATTGGAAGTCACTTCAAAAGCTCCCACTTCATGGATCAATGCTCAATTAGTACTTTCATTGTTGTCAGGATGAACTAAAGTGTAATGATGCTGGTGGAAATGGGTAAGTGATAATAAAATTGTATGTTGTCCTTAGGAATGGTTAACGACTTATGATCTTGGGCAAGGTGTACTTCCAAGTGTTTCAAGTCTGCAAGCAGTAAATTTACAGGTACTGAGGTGGGTGTAAACAAATGGTTTCTACAATTTGTCTTTATATTATGAAACAAAGAAATTAAAGTGTAAAAATATATCTGGTTTTCTTGTTTCAACAAATAAATAAGCAAAGTCTTATATACACTAACTGCAGTAAAACGTGCATCGCCTCATCAAGGATTTTTTGATAAGTATTCATATTCAGAGTATTGTGCACATTCTGTAGCACCCTTGACATGTTTGTAACAACACATCTTATAGAGAATAGATTACATATGGCCGACAGAAACCATGGACACTTAAATCAAGGTGTGACAATACCTTTTCTCAGTTTTGTTCAGCAGTGTGCCTAATCTATGGAAATAATTGGGATCTGTGACCACAATGCTCTCATTAGGCGACAGTTTGGTGACATTCCTCAAGTAATTGTTTATGTATGGTTCCCACTCTACATATGGATAATTCTGTTGTAGTTTTGTTACAGTCATTAGATTGTATAGATTACGAGAATCTTCACGGTCTTCTGCTTTTATTGCGATCTGAAAAATTACCACCATTTTCATATCCAAAATATGTCTGTGAAAAAAAGGTAAATAAGTATTGTTAAAAATATCCCAAAATATATCCTTAAATAACTTTTAAAACACGCATTAGATTGCATTATATGATATTCTCATGTATATGTGACTATAAATTGTATACCCATTTCAGAAAAAAAAAATGTTTTAAAAACTCTACCACATTCAGTTTGTTTTTAATACATATATAATGTGTGTGTGTGTGTGTGTAACATTTAAAATAACAACTTAAAAAGTGATATCACTAAAATCCTGTGGTTGAAAATTAACATGATGTCTTATATGATAGCTAATTTTTTAATGGAATTAGCTAAAAAAAGGACTTTTCGCTGTCAATTTTATCTCCTTCTTACCCACTGTTCCTCAATTGTAGTTTTAAGAAGATTTCCTACCATGTATAATCTTCAATTATCCATCTAAAATACATTAAAATTTATTAATCTGTTTTCTAAATGGCATATTTATTCCATGACAAGATTGGTGTTACTTGATTTGGAGTTTATTTAATGACCATTGGTATTACTTGGTGCAAATTTTCTTCAACAATTTCTGCAAGAGTGAAGTTGCAGTTGAATTATCATTTTCTTATTGTTTTCTTTCAATCCATTTCTTTCCAGTTTAAGTAATGATGACATTAGAATGAAGAACGAAAAAAAGGTGAAAAGAAGAACAATTTTTTTTTTTTTTTTTTTTGGTGTTTAACGTCTGACTATTGTGCACACTTGGGCTAATGCAGATGGTGGGATGATTTTATAGCGTATGAAAATGCCAAGCCCTCGCCGGAAATCGAACCCGGGTCCTCGGGGTGAAAGCCTAGTACGCTATCCACTAGACCACCAAGGCGGCTATAGAAAAGAAGAAAAATGTGCATCGTATTAGGTAATGATGATTTAATGAAACAAAAAATAACAATGTACAATTTTACATGATGAAGGTGGTGTGAGTATAGCTAAGCCAATATTATATGTGAGAGGATGAGAATTCAGTTCAAATAATGAAGAGAGTTCTTATGAAGAGTGATAACTTCACGTTTTTGGTATTTCAATATTAAATTTTAAGTACCAAGAAGTTGGTAATATTATTATATATTAAACTGAGGACAACTAGTTCAATTATAAGGACTTGCAAATAATATATTTTAACCACAGGGGATGAAGACAAGGTTTGCAACAATTGTTCATACTTTCCAGCCCCAATGAAAACATAGTCTCTTTCACCAGTCAAAGGTAAAGACTAAGTAAATCTGTCTGTATAATGTACTTACTTTAGCCATGTTTATTTCAAAGTCCACAACATTGAAGCAATCTCTCTCAGCCATGGTTCTGTTAGCACCAAGTAACACAAATATATCAATCATGTAGCTGGTTAATTCAGTAACATGCGGAGAATCCTTGCCACTGAGTAGAATATCTCGACTGAAATCTAAACTTGCTTCATCAATCTAAAACAATAATCAATCAAATATTACTCTTATACTATAATACTATAAGAACATTAAATTGAACTGATGTTGCAAGTTGAACAGGTATCTAAGTGCTTTTATAGATTTTAGGTGGTAAAAACTTTGTAACAGGTTTTTTACTGTAAGATAAACAATAGTTAGTGAATACCAGATACTGTTATTTGTTGCTTTTTCAGCTTATTTGCATGTTTGACATCATTTGTGTATATAAAGCAATACACAACATCTCAGGAGTATGGATCAACTCTCGTTCTCATTTGCCAAATTTAAATCCAGAAATGCAACAGAAATATAGGCCTAGATGCCTAGCAATATGTTAAGTACATAAAAACAAGAGAAAAACAGACAAATTTCTGAATGGTCAAACCAAATTTAAAACTGGTGAGCAGTTGCTTTTCTTTATTGTAGCTCATAATCTTTATATTTTCAATAAAGGTAATACACCTACCTTCGTAACGAAGGCTAGAAGTGATGTTTTATATCTTCCTCTGGGGACCACGGGCATGCACGCTGCTTTGGGTATGTGGCCTGTGTCTAAAGAGCAGTCTATGTCGGATCATAGGCATTTCGACATGGATCTCGGGATGATAAATAGATTAGTAAATACTTACAAAATCCTAGGAATACTAAAGGGGGGGCTATGAAGATGAGCTTAGGGCTGACTTTAGGGATCTTAAGAGGCCAATAAGTAATTCGCATGATTTAGAGCAGACTGGCGGAGATAGTTGCAGACTCCTTTCATGAGAATTTTCCCGTTACGATGATGGTTGCTGGGGTTAATGTTAAATGGTGGACCCAAGCACTTTCTGCTCAAAGGGGACAAGTTAGAAGGCTGTTCAATGCGGTTAAGCGCTACGGTTAGTGGGATGCCTATAGGCGAGCCCTGACCGAGTAAAATAAGGCATTAAAGAGGGCGAGATGGGACTCTTGGAGGAAGTTCTGTACTTCTCAGAGGGCACGACTTCACAAAGGGCCTTGGACTCTTTGAACCCTATGGGAACTCTTGTTGGTCCTAATGGGGAGTATACAACAACTGGGAAGGACACCTTGGAAGTCCTACTCAGGGAACACTTTCTTGACTCTGTTGTCAGGGATGTAGGAAGGGAGCGAGTGTCTGATGTTCCCTATAGGAAGTTCTGTGGTAGGTCAGATGTACTTCTCAGGGGACACGACTTCACAAGGTTCTAGCCTTGGACCTTTTAACCCTATAAGGGACCCTTGTTGGTCTTATGGGGGAGTATACAAGAACATTGAAGGACACCTTGGAAGTCCTTCTCAGGGAACACTTTCCTGACTCTGTGGTCAGTCATGTAGGAAGGGAGCGGGTGTCTGATGTTCCCTATTGGAAGCCTAGTAGTACGGGGAGATTGGAAAATTGCAAACCAAGTTGTGGACTTGGATAAGGTGAGATGGGTTATTAATACCTTTCACCCATTCAAGTCACGTGGTCCTGATGGTATTTTTCCATCACTATTGCAGCATGGAGGAGAGACTATTGTTGTTATTCTGTGCAGATTGTACCGGGCCAGCATAGCCACTAGGTATGTACCTCTGGGGTAGAAAGCGGCCTGTGTAGTCTTTATTTCTAAGCCGGGGCGAGCATCTTACGCTGACCCTAAGGCTTTTAGGCCAATCAGTCTGACTTCGTTCTTTCTGAAGACATTAGAGTAATTGGTAGATAGATATGTCAGAGGGGTCATGATTACTCTACATGTCAGTCAATATGCCTATCAATCAGGGAAAGGTTGTGAGAGTGCACTTCATAACTTGGTTCACAGATTTAAAGGGACTATATAGACCAAAGAATATGACCTCGGTGTCTTTCTAGATATTGAGGGAGCTTTTAACAATGCTTTACATGCTTCAATGTTTCGTGCCCTGTCTAGATGCAGGGTGGATGATACCATATGTGGCTGGATGGGGGACATGTTGCATGGGAGGTCAGTTATAGCTGAAGCTCTAGGAGAAGAGATGGAGGTGGAGGTTGTCAGGGGCTGTCCGCAAGGGGTTGTTTTGTCCCCTCTCTTATGGAACCTGGTAGTGGTCTAACTCCTGAATCTTCTCCCGTTCAGAGGGATGCTATAACCAAAGATATGCCGACGATTTATCTTTGCATTTCTACATCAGACCCTAATCCGAGGGTGCTAATCCAAGGGAAGCATGGTAATACAGTGGTAGATCTCATGAAGAGAGCCTTATCACTTGTGGAAACCTGGTGTAGTCAGGAGAACCTAGGGGTTAACCCCAGGAAAACTACTCTGGTTCCTTTTACTAGAAAGAGGATTACCCCGCATTTAGGAGGACTCAAGCTCTTTGGGGAGACAATTCCAGTTGCAAACGAGGTGAAGTATCAAGGCTTGGTGTTGGATACTAAGTTAACCTGGAATTCTCAACTGGAGCACATCATGAGGTAAGCCAATAAGTCTTTAATGGCAGTTAGAAAAATGGTAGACAAAACATGGGGACTGAGACCAGGAATTATGAAGTTTATCTATAATGGGAATATTAGACCTATGGTGTGCTATGGTGCTGTGGCGTGGTGGACTAAGGTCGAGCAGAGGGGGGCCAGACACTCTCTGACTAAGTTGCAGAGGTTGGCCTACCTATGTATCACTGGTTGTATGGACACTGCGTCAATGGCAGCCATGGATATCATTCTTGGATTTCCCCCTATTGACCTTTTTGTCATGGGGGAGGAACGTAAAGCAGCTTACAGACTTCAGGGTGATGGTGGCTGGCTGCCCTCTATTTAAGGGCATGTTAGAATCACAGACAAGATCTTTGATCCAATCTTGATGATGATCAGATGGTTAAACGGCACATAGTATCTAGACCCTTTGATGTCAACTTGGCCTTTGAGAGGAGAGATCGTGTGTTGGAAAAACCTGGAGACATAGTAAGGTATACAGATGGCTCCAAGACAAAGTCAGGCACTGTTGTTATGGTGTATAGTCTGAGACCGGGGTTAAAGAAAGTAATTACCCTGGGACAGCATACAATAGTATTTCAGGCTGAAGTGATGGCCATTAATGACTGTGTTCGGGAGAACTTGGATCAGGGCTTCAAGAAGGCACGTATTCATATTCATACCGATAATCAGAAAGCAATAAAAGCACTTGTGGGTTCTATAATACAGTCCAAGCTGGTCTGGGAGTGTTGGAAGAACCTTGATGTTCTGACCCAGGATAACCAGGTTACTCTTCACTGGGTTCCGGGGCATAGGGGAGTTGTGGGTAATGAGGAGGCAGACCTACTGGCTGGACATGGATCTGCATCTGAGTTTATCGGACCTAAGCCAGCTTTAGGGATTTATCTATCATTGGCCAGGTCTGCAATTAGTTAGTGGATTACATATCAATACCAGGTAAGATAAGACAACCTTCATGGGCATTCCCATAGTAAATGTCTCTTAAGCAAAGTTCCTTCTTGAGGAATTAAAGGGGCAGCAGATGTCCTGGGCAGAGCATAATTCAGGAGGATCATTGGGCTCATAACAGGGCACTGTGGTCTGAGGGTGCACATGAACAGGATAGGTGTTACACATGGAGAAACCGTGTGTAGATTGTGCAGGAAGGAGGAGGAAACTGCAGGTCACATAATTTATGATTGTGAGGATCTTGCTAGTAGGAGGCTAGAAGTTTTAGGTTTACAAGTCCCTAGTGATCTTCAGCAGAGTGAGCTAGTCAGTGAATTGTTGAAACTTATTAGGGGCACCAATCTGCTGAACTAGGTATTTTAAGAGGTAAGTTGCTCAATAGGTCAGTTGATCACAGTGCCTGGGGTTGAACTATCCCTCCCTCTTGTAAATAATCTTAACAATTTTGGAATCGCATTATATGCAATGGATCCAAATACCTATGCTCTTGCCTTTCTTTACTGTTTGTATAGTTTTTGTAAATATGAATGCTTAGAGTAATTCAACAATGTTTTGCATCTGAATTACAAAGTCAACAGGATCTGGAATTTTAGTATGCATCAATGTTTTAGTTTAAATATTTATTTTTATAACACTTTTAGGTTATTTCATGTGGTCAAAATCTCAGTCTCATAATTATCAAACAAGTATAAAAGAACAAGACTTAACAGAGCAAACCTAATTTCACTGTCAAACATTCAGCTACTACTACTAATAATTTCTATTATAATAAAGGCTATGCCTGAACTTTGTGATTTTTGACATTTACCTTCGCATTTATTGACTGTAATTTAACTGAAAACATTTGCTTTTAGAAATGATGACATAGATTTACTTGCAATGAGTTAATACTAACTTACATAATTAATTAATTAATGAGTACATAAATAATTATTTAAATAATAAATACTTAAGAGTTAATAATATCTTTCATACTTACAGTAAGAACCAATTTGTTAGAATTTATGAGGTCAGCTTCTATATATAGCCTAAATAGATCAGATGGAAAGGAATATTTTGAAAAAATATAGTGGGCCTGCATCCAATTGAAGCTATTGGCATCCCATTTGTCTCCTTTATCCATTGGCCAGCTGCCTACCTCAGCCATTACATTTAGCACCATGCCAACGCCTCTAGCTTCAATCGCATCTGAAATATATTTTACAAATTTTATTAATAAAATAATTTGCTTCCTCACTAAATATAGTGCAAGAGTATTCAGCACATCTTAAATGCAATATTCTTAATATTAAATTATAATACTCGTTCATTGAATTTATTATGTCAAGGAGATTTTCATGTATTTTGTAATAAAGAGGACCACATTCCTAATGCCATTTTATGGGAGGCCTTCAAAATAAATAAAACATACAAAAATATAGCAGAACTTTTCTCTCACTATCATAATATAACTTTTTGTTCCTTATCCGTTTATTGGATGTTGACTACCATTTCAGCAAACATAATTGTATTTATTTATTTTTTGAGCTAACAGAGGCTCTGTGGCCTCTGCATGTCAGCTATAAGCTTTACCTTAATCCGACTCCAGTGCCCTTGATGAGCTCCTTGTAGAATCTTGATGAGGAGCATCATGATGTGTGTTTTGATCAAGGAGAACAAGATTGTGCTCCTTAATGAGCTTCCTCTTGTTGAGAATCTTGTAGAATATGCCCTTGTTGAACTACTGATTGGTTGCTAAGTTCCAAATAATCTCCTTCTTTTGGCACTTACATGCTTTTGGCATTTTAATGCTTGGAATCTTTAACTACAACCTAAGGTAATCAGAGTGTCTTATATTTTCCTGGTAGTTACTTTACTTCTGTTAATCTTACTTGAGTAGATTAATTTTATCTGTCGCTCTAGATCTTTATTCTTGATGTTACTGAATTTATCAATGATTAAAAAAAAAACATTTTAAGTGGCACAATTAAAACCAAAAATAAAAAGACTTTAGCCCTTGGCTAATATCTAATTAAACAAAGCACTTATTACATTTCTGACCTATTGCTTAAATTAAAAATTTGAACAGTTTTTTTAAGAGAAACTGAAAGCTTTTTTATTAATATTTTTTTAATAATAATTTTTGGAGGACCTATATTGACACAAGGCATAGACAATGTATATGATAGTAAAAACTTAGTATTCAATGACTAATATTTTATGGTATTGTGCATGTTTGCGTTGGTTAGCAAATCGATTTGTTTAATGCCCATGTTTTGTAGAATTTCCATTTTGGAAGTTTTATCTGTAAATATTATAAACATTAAGTTCAACTGTTCGTATCTCGTAACTATATTACGTAATTAAAACAGGTCCTTTGTCTAAGTGTTATCATGATGGCCGCTCCAATATGTGATTTTTTTTAAATGAAAAATCTCTTATTATCCAAAACCTAATGTGCAATCTGAGCATTACTTACTGTTAAATGTAAATTGTTCTGGAAAATTGAAAGCTAATGCTTTTTCATTAAGTACTACAAAGTGATGGGAAAAAACTGAGTAATGTGTTGTTAAATGTTACTTTGATTGTGCATAATTATTTGATTTTTCATCACTTAGAAATAATTGTTACAATAAACATATTTATTGTTTTCTAAACTTTTTTAATATTAATATATAAACCTATTTTTAATAAATGATAATTATATCTATATTTACAGTTTTCATTATTTTTGCCACTAAATAATTTGTTCGAAATATGAGATAATGTTTGGTTTCTGCCTTTTTTATTCTTCCAACTACTTAACTGCAGTTTTTGTGATGTCAGTTGTCAAGACAACTGTTCTTTCATTAAGGTTTTATTGTTATATTATATTTTTTTCTTATTCTAATGAACTTTTTCTGGAAAATTGTTTATTCTAAAATACGTTCTCTAGAAAACTACAAATTCTAATTATTGCCTTCTTTAAGATGTCCTATCTTGAATAAACCCATGAATGTATACTATAAAATAACATATTCTAGTGGATATAAATGTTTCAACTTACCTTCATCAATGCAAATTTTGTAAAAATTTTTTGCCATTTTGAAAGGTTCTAGATCATTGTCTGTTGGAGGCTCTTCTAACATAAAGAACACCTCTTCCAAAAGTACCAATTTAGCTTTTGCAATATCGATATTTTTTGACTGGAACAATAAATAACACAAATAATTTAATATTTATGATTTAATATCTAATAATTATTATTTTAAAATAATTAATACAATACTTAAAATTTAATACTTAATGTAAATATTTTTATATGGATACTTCAATACCAAATGGCCTACCACTCTAACAATAATTAATTAATAGATTTTTTTTGTAAAGTAGCCTGAAAAAAATATTGAAATTGTAACAAATTATCTATAAAAGTTGCTGTATAAATGATTACATATGTAATTATGTAGTATTTTCAAGTGTATACATGTTTTTCTATTCCTAAAAATGAGTATATATTGTTAGTATTATATGTATGTGGTTGAAATGGCTAAACACAGATCAATCTGCTGTGTCTGAACATGCATACCTCAAGGTTGTAGGTTCAAGACTAAGTTACTGACATTCCCTTTAAGTTAACATCAACAAAATAGTCTCAACTACTACCTAATCTGCCTAGGTAGCAAGTCCTTACTAGTCTGTGTTTGTTTGTTTGTTGTGTGTGTGTGTGTGTGTATGTGTATGTGTGTGTGTGTGTGTGTGTGTGTGTGTGTGTGTGTGTGTGTGTGTGTGTGTGTGTGTGTGTGTGTGTGTGTGTGTGTGTGTGTGTGTGTGTGTGTGTGTGTGTGTGTGTGTGTGTGTGTGTGTGTGTGTGTGTGTGTGTGTGTGTGTGTGTGTGTGTGTGTGTGTGTGTGTGTGTATATGTGTGAATATATGAATGACCCCAATATTCAGACAAGTTAGTCAGCTGATTCATCCTTGTTAATATCTAGGTTATACAAGGTGTGTTCAGAAAGTAACGAGAATTTTAATTTTTTTAACAAAATATTAATTTATTCTTTTACATTGATGTTATTGCCTTCAAAATAGTCCCCCATTGGAGATTATGCATTTGTGCCAACGCTTCTTCCAATCCTCAAAACACTTCTCAAACTCGAACTTTAAGATAGCCTTTAGTTCTTTCAACGATGTGCTTTTAATATCATCTACGGCTGTAAAATGACGGCCCTTTAAGGTTCTCTTTATTTTTGGAAATAGTAAAAAGTCACACGGAGCCATGTTTGATGAACATGGAGGCTGAGGCATCGTCACAATACTGTTTTTGGCCAAAAAATTCATGAACAAGCAATGAAGTGTGACCTGGTGCATTATCGTGGTACAAAAGTCATGAATTCTTTTTCCACAAATCCGGGCGTTTTTTTCAGATTGCTTCACACAAACGGCGTTGAACTTGTAGGTAGTACTCCTTATTGACCGTTTCACCTGTTGACAGGAATTCATGATGCACTATGCCATTAATATCGAAGAACACAGTGAGCATAACCTTCACGTTCGACTGCACTTGTCGAGCCTTTTTCAGTCTTGGCGAGCCAGAATGCCTCCACTGGGATGATTGAGTCTTAGTTTCAACGTCATATCCGTAAACCCATGTTTCGTCACCTGTTATATTACGTTTCAGTAATTCTGCATCGTCGTTGACTTCATTTAGTGACTCCTGAGGAACTTCCATTTGCCGCTGTTTTTGTTCAAAATTCAACAATTTTGGAACGAATTTTGCTGCCACGCGTTTCATACACAAAACATTGGAAACAATGTCATGACATGATCCAATCGATATGCCACCAACACCATGACCTCTTTAATTGTGATTTGGCAATTGTTCATAACCATTTCTTTTACTTTTTCCACGTTTTCATTGGTTGTTGATGTTCTGGGGCGTACAGGGCGTTTGTCATCTTCAATGTCTTCACGGCCTTTTTGGACACGCTTATACCACTCGTAAACTCTTGCTTTACTCATAGCAGACTCACCTTAGGCTTTTCTTAACATTTCACACACTTTGTTACACTTATATTCCATTTTTACACAAAATTTTATACAATTTCTATGATCCATTTCTTTTAACAAACAAAAATCGCCAAGCTCATAAAAACATGTCTAACCTTAGTGGTTGTCACAGACAAAGTCAACAATGAAAACTGCTGAAAGTTTTATCATACTTCAAGGGTATGTATACCAACATAATAAAAAAAATGTTTGACAATCGGACTCTCCAGGCCCACGAAATTTAAAAATTCTCGTTACTTTCTGAACACACCTCGTACATATTTGAAACGAAGAAGCAACTATCAGTATGTACTATAAAAAAATGATCTTCATACTTACTTTATATTCATACTTAATTTGTCACTTACTTTATATTCTGATAAGATTACTCCGATTTTCAAGAAATTACCACAGACGTACTTATAAAAATCATCACAAGGATCGGCATTAAAGTCGGCATAATCTAAGATTTTTTTTGCTACAAACATAATTCAATCATTTAAACAAATATGAACTTAGATTTACTATAAATATTATAAAGGCCTTATCCTCAACAAAGAAATAAAATTTTATACTACCAAGAATAACATTATTTAATGGACACAAAGTCGGTACTTAAAGAAAATTACTCAGTCGGTACACAATGTATCATAGAAAATTAGAAGAATAATATAGTTTTAAAAAATTTACTTATTTAGTTACTTATATTTTACCATGAGGCATCTTCAGACATAATAATGTTAAAAACTATAAAAAGTACTTATATACTAACAGAGTTGATGTAAAACTGGGAGGGAGAAAGGAAAGAAAGGAGGGACTGACAAGTGTATAACAAGGGATCAGCAGTTGGGATATTGCATATAACTAGTTTTATTTAAGATAACATTTCTAATTTTATAACTTATATTCCCTGAAAATTATACTTTAGAATATTTTTGTGGTTCTTTAGTTGACTTATTGACATTCTGAAATATGTAAATAACATTAGTAAGCATAGTATGTTATACAACAGTATAACCAGTAAGCCTGGGACAGCATACAACAGTATTTCAGGCTGAAGTGATGGCCATTAATGACTGTGTTCGGGAGAACTTGGATCAGGGCTTCAAGAACGCACGTATTCATATTCATACCGATAATCAGAGAGCAATAAAAGCACTTGTGAGTTCTATAATACAGTCCAAGCTGGTCTGGGAGTGTTCGAAGAACCTTGACGTTCTGTCCCAGGATAACCAGGTTACTCTTCACTGGGTTCCGGGGCATAGGGGAGTTGTGGGTAATGAGGAGGCAGACCTACTGGCTGGACATGGATCTGCATCTGAGTTTATCGGACCTGAGCCAGCTTTAGGGATTTATCTATCGTTGGCCAGGTCCGCAATTAGTTGGTGGATTACATATCAATACCAGGTAAGATAAGACAACCTTCATGGGCATTCCCATAGTAAATGTCTCTTAAGCAAAGTTCCTTCTTGAGGAATTAAAGGGGCAGCAGATATCCTGGGCAGAGCACAATTCAGGAGGATCATTGGGCTTATAACAGGGCACTGTGGTCTGGGGGTGCACATGAACAGGATAGGTGTATACTACGGAGAAACCGTATGTAGATTGTGCAGTAAGGAGGAAAAAGAATCTGCAGGTCACATAATTTATGATTGTGAGGCTCTTGCTAGTAGGAGGCTAGGGGTTTTTAGTTTCCAAGACCGTACGTATATTCAGCAGAGTGAGCTAGTCAGTGGATTATTGAAACTTATTAGGGGCACCAATCTGCTGAACTAGGTATTTTAAGAGGTAAGTGCAGAATAGATCAGTTGATGGCAGTGCCTGGGGTTGAACTATCCCTTCCTCTATTAAAATAATAATAATAAACGTTTAGCCTGAAGTCAAAATTGACTAAATGTTAGTTCTATTTAGAGGACCACTGCAGTTTTAAGTTTTTATGCCAAATAAACCTAAGAAATATGTAATAGAAAATATATGCATGTGTAATTTTAAGACCTCTTACCTCTTAAATGTCTGTATCTATACTGGGAAAGGTACAGATTCAAATATAATTTATTATCTGATTATATTATCCTTTTTCGCACACGATGGTCTCTCAAGCCCAGGGTTTGGGTTAGTGTTATAAAGATAGGGTTTTGGTAAAAGTGTTAATATTACAAACTGATAATATTGGTACAAAATATATTATTGGAATTCAATTGACTAAACATTCAAAAAATGATTACAAACTTACACAAATCTCTACATCCAACAGTTCTGCAAACATCTGTTTCATTTTGGCTAAGGTCACCTGGAAGAAATTATTCTTCATTAATATATTTTTAAATACAGCAGATATTTTCAAAAATGTTTTCTTTTTATATAAAGGATAGGTTGTAATAAAAAGAATGATAGTAAAGAGTATGATAAGTGACAAGTCATTTAGAATTTATTTATAAACTAAGGACCTATGAAACTATTTTTGTAATTACTTCATCTTATTTGGTTTATTTCAAACTACGAATGGACTAAATACAGTACCATTATTAGTTTTTAAAATAATAATTATTTTATTTTATACAACATTTAATTCTCAAATTACAATTCCAAAAGTACAAATTATGGCCTTAAGTAGAATAACCCAATACCTTCTAAATACACAAAGTTTCATAACACTAACATGATAGTGCTATGATATTACATATTGTGGTTAAAAAATACAACCTGGAGATTATTAGAAACAGTAGGTTAACAATAGGAATTCTGAATTCAAAATTAAAGTTATAAATATGTTATTTATGTGTGTCTAAGTGCTTGTTTTGTATTAAATGGATTTTTAATTACTGCAGTGTTATGATTTATTTTTCTCATCTATGATTAAGTGGTGTCTGTTTTATACTTATATGAATGAACATGAATGGTAAAGTTCCAAAGGCTATCTTAAAAGTATGTAACATATACATTATTTCTAAACAGTCGTATTTTCTTACATTAAAATTAATTACATTGAATAAGTAAAAACTCCATAATATTCCTAGGATTACCAAATAACATAGATACACAAAATAATAATATTGGAAATGTGTGTTACTATTACTTATTTTATATAAATCTATAATATTAAATGAGCAAATTTGTATGTATATTTATATTGTATGTATTTATATTGCATGTATATTTATATTTATGTATGTATATATATTTGTCCACTTTTTCTCAAAAATGTCTAAAACTAAATTGTATTGTGTTTTTCTCTTTAATAATATGAAATTATTTCAGCCATTTTCATTTTTAATTTGCACTTTTAGTCTTCAATAGTTTTATTAACTATGACAGGTGTTAATTTAAACAAATTCTCAATCAATACAATTCGTTTCAAATTTGACGTTTTCCAATTAAGTGAATACTGTTGCAATAGTAATTAAACTTTGTTGACATTTACATTAAAAAAAAAACAAAGAACCTTATGCTCTTAAAATATATATGTCTTTTATTTGAAATTTGAAACACTGAATTGTTTTAGAATTCTTAAATATGACCCAAATGTCAGTAAAATTTAATAAATCAATTTACCTGGTTTTGGTTTCTCCAAACCTAGGGACCTCTTCGATAATAGTAACCACTTGCCTTCCTCTTCCATATTTTGTCTTCTTTCCATTGTCTCCAGTTGCATTAGTCCGTATAGGCGCGCCGTTTCCCGCAAGTTGTTGTCATTGTTACTTCTTGTCTGCAACGAGTAAGTGGTAACAACAGATACATATCTGATTCGGAAACTAAAATAATCACAAGTTACAATAAAAACTCGTTTTTTAAAATCTAAGACTTTTTTTAATTTTTTCTCAAAATAAGTGATATTTTCAATCAATTTCTAGTTTCTTATGATAGACCTCAAATGTTATATGTTAAATAGAACTAATTATAAAATATACAAGATTAAATAAATATAAATCTTCATATTTTAATAAGAACAAGATGAAGAAATGAAGAAAAGAAAGTACATAGAGAAATAATGTTAGAAAATTTTCAAAAATTGTTATTAGATTTAATTATGTTAAGGTTAAAATATTTTAAAATTTCTATATAATATGTAAAACTATTGAATTTATTTTTAAAATAAAATATTGAAATTATGATGAATAATTAGATTTCAAAACATTTGTATCTACTTAGATGTTTATAAGTGTGTGTGTGTGTGTGTGTGTGTGTGTGTGTGTGTGTGTGTAAAATAAAATGCACACACTCACACACTCACACACTCACACACTCACACACTCACACACTCACACACTCACACACTCACACACTCACACACACACACACACACACACACACACACACACACACACACACACACACACACACACACACACACACACACACACACACACACACACACACACACACACACACACACACACACACACACACACACACACACACACACACACACACACACACACACACACACACACACACACACACACACACACACACACACACACACACACACACACACACACACACACACACACACACACACACACACACACACACACACACACACACACACACACACACACACACACACACACACACACACACACACACACACACACACACACACACACACACACACACACACACACACACACACACACACACACACACACACACACACACACACACACACACACACACACACACACACACACACACACACACACACACACACACACACACACACACACACACACACACACACACACACACACACACACACACACACACACACACACACACACACACACACACACACACACACACACACACACACACACACACACACACACACACACACACACACACACACACACACACACACACACACACACACACACACACACACACACACACACACACACACACACACACACACACACACACACACACACACACACACACACACACACACACACACACACACACACACACACACACACACACACACACACACACACACACACACACACACACACACACACACACACACACACACACACACACACACACACACACACACACACACACACACACACACACACACACACACACACACACACACACACACACACACACACACACACACACACACACACACACACACACACACACACACACACACACACACACACACACACACACACACACACACACACACACACACACACACACACACACACACACACACACACACACACACACACACACACACACACACACACACACACACACACACACACACACACACACACACACACACACACACACACACACACACACACACACACACACACACACACACACACACACACACACACACACACACACACACACACACACACACACACACACACACACACACACACACACACACACACACACACACACACACACACACACACACACACACACACACACACACACACACACACACACACACACACACACACACACACACACACACACACACACACACACACACACACACACACACACACACACACACACACACACACACACTAATAAACATCTAAGTAGATACAAATGTTTTGAAATCTAATTATTCATCATAATTTCAATATTTTTTTAATACATTTTTCCCATTCAAAATGTTGAAATAAAATAAAAGTATGTCACATAATTCCTATAGTAAAGTATTGAATGTAAAATGTAAACTAACGTGGTTACAGTTACCATTACGCCATATATGAAACAGTAAGGAATTTCAAAAATATGCATGAATGCAACTGGAAATGACCATGGCATGCATTTATTTTGCTGTCATGATGAACACAAATTTACAAAAAATAGCACCACATAGTGAAAATTTCCAAAAGGAAAAATAAAAATTGGTATCAGTTTAGATAAATTAATTACATAGCAAATAGTGGCCAATATTTGTTTTTTTTTTTTAATTATAAAGAAGAGAGGGAGGAATACTATTAACTGCTAAACTGGCTTACCTCAGGAAACAATACTCCGTAAGCATCCTGTACTATGGAGGAAGGAGCTCCTTTATCAGTGAACGCTGTTGTGCTGGTTGCATACAACAACAGTGTTGTCACTATTACTGGTTTCAGCATTCCTGTAAAAAGCAATACTACATTACGACCACCATCCAATCAGTAAACTTGGTTTTGGGGTTAAATTTATAAACACGTAATATATCACATTTGATTATTAACATTTTCAATGTTCCTAATTATCAATAATGACTATGTTCTATATGATAACAATTATATATGAGCTTACCACTTCAATTAAATATCAGGTTGTAATGTATCAGCTGTGGACATAAAATATTGGACTCTCAAGTCATAAAACAGAACTTTCAAATTTTAAAATAATATTTATTCAACAGGAAAAAATACTCTCATACTTGTGGTAAATGGCCAGTT
The DNA here is from genome assembly GCA_022606455.1 of Callitettix versicolor. NCBI lineage: Eukaryota > Metazoa > Arthropoda > Insecta > Hemiptera > Cercopidae > Callitettix > Callitettix versicolor. The sequence continues at coordinate 57,471,874 of CM040190.1, read as the reverse complement.
TTGTATTCAAAGGAAAATTTCGATGCATGGAGGAGGAGAACCCTTATTTTCTTAACTTAGGGAAAACAGATTACCAACTACATTTGGATTTATAACTTATTCTTTATAAAAAAATTAGCAAATGGAATGGCCATGCTTTATAAATCTTACATGGTTAACTTAATGGACAAGTACCTAGCAATCTTGCACCAAGAAATCTTTGTATGGGCATGTAAAATAGACACAAGTGCACTAAAAGCCTTGTTTGTTAATTTAATGAACAGATGCAATCTATAAAGTTTGTACAGTCAATGTAATTTACACAAGTGCTTTAAAAACTTATTGTGTTACATAAGTTGAAAAGTTGAATTAGCCTTCCAACTTACCAAGGACACATACAACAAGAAGTCCCTCTCCTGGAATACAAAGATAAGGCATTATCATACGGTAATTAAACCAGAAGCCTTATATGCAGCTGAAACATTATCTCTCACAACCCAGGGCCCACTTGAAAGGCTGGAGATCAAAGAAAGAAAGATATTACGAAAAATCTTAGGCCCCAAATTCCGTAACAACTAATTACTCCACATCAGTAATGAAACTCTTTACCAAAAAATTGAAACACTATCAGACACAATAAGAAAAAGGAGAATTGATTTTTATGGGCACATCCTCCGAATGGACAAAAATAGACTAACCAAAAAAATATTTGACTATTTTCGCAGTAGAAGAGCCAAACCACTTTGGTTTAGAGGAAGGGTCTCCAAACTACGGCCCGAGGGCCACATCCGGCCCGCGGACAGATTTTGTCCGGCCCGCGGAGAGCTAGCATACTTGAAAACTCCTTTTAGAGAACATATTTTTTATAGCAAATTAAATTTAGTTTACTGAAGTATTCTAATTTTATGTTGAATAATTATTAATATGACATCTACATTGATATGGTCATGGGCTAACTACTCATAACATTGTTGTAGGCTTATTGTTATTGTTTTTGTGATAAGTTGGATAAAGAAACACAGAATTGTAATGAGTAAAGACATGTATAATATGCAGAAAATTTAACTTCATTATATAATAACTAACAAATTATTGAAATGAATCTAACTAACATTTTATACATTTTAAATAAAAACATAACTTATAACAAGCATAATGACATATGAAATACTAATGAGATTTATGTAATTGAGATTTTCCACTGACAATAGTTTGTAGTTGTGGACTAATTTTACTTGTACCAATTATTAAAAGAGATTTAAGATGCTCATCAGTTAATTTAGATCTGTAAACATTTTTGTGTACTTCATTTTGGAGAAGGTCTTCTCACACAAATAAGTAGTACCAAAAACAGAAAACAGCCCACGAGCAAATTTATGCAAATTATCAAATTGTGTCAGTGGAAGACTCTTATAAAATTCCAACAAAGATGAGTTTTGATATTTGTTCTTAATTATATCACTGCACTGTAGATCAATCATTTCCATTTGAAGTTCCGGGGCTAGGGTTTCAATGTCAGTTTCAAAAGGATTCTGAAAAATCTTAATTTGATTCGCAATGGCATCAAAGTCCGAGAAACGAGTATCAAAATTTATTTTCAAAGCACTCAAAGTTTCGATTGCAAAATCGATAGGAAACTCAGTCTCAGTGGTGTGGCTGAATATTTCACATGTTTTAAAATGTGAAAAACATTTACTTCGTAGTTGTGATTGAAACAGTATCAATTTCTTCCACAGTGTTTGCTGACATACTGACAGTTTTTAATAAATTTACCTTTTCAGGGCACATTTCTTCGGCTTCTGCAATTATGCATTCTTTGATCATTTCTCCATCGGTGAATGGTTTTCCACGTTTTGCAATTTCAAGAGCCACACGAAAGCTTGCACGAGTTGCAGCCTCTTGTTCAGTTTTGAGTTTTGTAAATGAAGATTGCTGCGATTTCAATCCGCGCTTCATAGCTTCGAATTTTTCTGTCCGCAAACTTCCTGTATATTTTGAGTAATTTTGAAAATGTTTTGTTTCATAATGACGTTTAATGTTATATTCTTTGAGAACGGCTATGCTTTCATTGCAAATCAAACATAGCGCCTTGTTACTAGACTCAATTACGAAATACTGAATGTTCCACTGATCTTTGAATTTTCTGCATTCACTATCAATTTTTCGCTTCTTTTCCATACTACTAAATCACATACAAAAGCAACAATTCAAATCAAAATACTGTTACAAAGATGTCTTAAACTTAAACACGCACAAACACGTTTTAAGGAGGTACGCACTATTTTATTTCACAACAGTGTCATAGGAACTGACTTGTGGTTGCGCCACAAGCCTTCTTATATATTCCAATTACTGCCATCTAGAAGTGAGTGGAAGACACCAGAACTTTCTCGAACCAACGAGATTATTCTGTACGTGCTATTAGTGCCATCTGTTAGCGATAGAAGGTACTACCTATTTCCGCTTGTGTACACCAGATGTCGTCTCACGTTACTCCTCATGGCTCGTACTCTATGACTAATCTAGAAATTACAGATAATGACAGGAAAATTAATAATATGCAGTGTTGCCGTTTTGCGGACTTTAGTCCGATTTGCAGCCTTTTTTAAACTTTGCGACTTTTTTTTTCATCAGTGGACTATTTCACTTTTTACCACTGGCAACAATGATAATATGGTTTTGGCCCTCGGAACTTACTGGAGTAATCAGTATGGCCATAAGGCTGGAAAGTTTGGAGACCCCTGGTTTAGAGAAACGGAGAAAGACGTAACAGAACTGCAGATCACTGACACTATGCTCATGGACAGAACAGCCAAAACAATAACCAAGGACATGAAGCAACAGTTCCCAGGCAAAGTCAAATCCAAGCGAACGATCCAAATCTCTCACGAAGAAAGAAAAGCAAGATCAAAACGAATGAAGCAATACTGGGCTATGAGGAAGGCACATAACATTAAAATTTGATTGATTTAGTGTACCCCAAAGTAGGGTGAAACAAGTAAAGAGAAGATACAGGAGCTTTAAATAAATTTTATAGGAAGTATGATAGATGAACGTGTTTCTTACACTTCATAACGTTAACATATGAATGATGTAAAAACACGCACTCTATTGCATTAAAAAAAATTTTAATTTTTAAAAATTATAAGTACTAAATGCTTTTTACAACCAGCAGTAACTATTGGTAATCTGAACTACATAGATGATACGAGACTGGTACTGATTAGGCTATACTATTTACATTCAATAAATACATTGTTTTATTGACATTTTTTTTAAAGTTGTTATTTTAGATAGTAATTGTGTTTCTTCATTATAAAACTTTGATAAGTTATGTTTCTTTTTATTATATACAAGCTCATAATAACATAATTTTGAAGCAGGGTCCTTTATGAGCAGTCAGAAAATGTTGAAATACTTGGCTAACAATGAATAGGATTTCTCTTCCTGTAATACTGGCTGAATAAATATACCTAACATACCTTTGACAGCTTCAAAGAGAAAAGGTAAAAAATTTCCAGTAAATTTGGATAGTTAACACTTTTTTTAATATTGCTGTTACTGGTTAAATTAGTGGAAATATTTACAAGTGTATCAATGCATTACAATAGAGCTGTGGCGAGATAATTAATTAAGAATACACTATGGGATTTACTGTACTTTGAACTACTAGTTTACTGCTTTATGAACTGCTATGTGAAGTGTTTACATTTAGCAGGGGTATGACAGTAGGAGAGTATAACTCAGTGTCAGTGATTATATAAACAGCTCATACAGATAATTAGCAGCAGGGTCTGGATTAAGTTGAATAGAAATTCTTAATTTATGCATTATTTATAATAAACCAGTGATTTTTTCTAAGGAATTTTGTATGTAAATTTGTCAATTAATACATAAATATATGTATATATATATATATATATATATATATTAGTGCTATAATCCAGCAAGTAAAAAAACTTGGTTAGGCTTTGTCGATGGTGAATTGATGATTTTATGCATCAATGCAGTACTTTTAAAATCCAAATTGTGGACTTAAACATTTCATAAGTGTCCACGCATTCTTCTCTACATTGACTTATTTAGCGAATACAAAACTAGAAAGAAAATTAAGAGTGTTTAAAAATGTCAACATTTGATATGGCATCAAGCATTATGTCAATCTACTTGATGAAGTACATCTGCTATAATATTATATAATGTAATTTTAAAAAGTGTGTATTTTAAAAGAGGACGATTTGAGAATATTTGTATAAATACAAAAATAAATAAAGAAATGTAATAACTTTATTGGCTGGAATATGTAATCTGATGCTTCAGTTCATGAAATGAATTAATACAAAATTAGCCTTATGATATACTAGCTATTAACTACAAGTACTGTGCTAAGGTATTTTCCAAGTAATAAAACTGTTGATTCATTTGAAAATTGACTTAAGAATGTTGTTTTAATGTAAACTACAGGAACTTTTATGTTTTAATGAGAATATTTTGTTATTATGAATCAAGTTATTGTTATAGTAGTACAATTTAATAATTTTTGACAATTATTGACAATAATACAGTTAGATAGTTGGGCTAAAGAATTAAATACCTACACAATTAAAAATTAAGACTTTACCCCATTGCTACGGGTTTTATATATATATATATATATATATATATATATATATATATGTGTGTGTGTGTGTGTGTGTGTGTGTGTGTGTGTGTGTGTGTGTGTGTGTGTGTGTGTGTGTGTGTGTGTGTGTGTGTGTGTGTGTGTGTGTGTGTGTGTGTGTGTGTGTGTGTGTGTGTGTGTGTGTGTGTGTGTGTCTGTGTCTGTGTCTGTGTCTGTGTCTGTGTGTGTATGTCTGTCTGTCTGTGTAGAAACTGTATGAAATTTCATTTATCTATGTTATTTGAATCTGGAAATACACATATAAAATTATAAGTTTGTATAAAGATGGTTATTTTGCAATTTTTAACAGGAAGGTAAAAAAAGATCACATTTGAAACACAATCTTATATGATTAGAATTATATACCTATTCCTCCCGTCAGTGGTCTGTCAACTCACCTCATAAAGGCTACCGCGGTTTCGAAACTTTATAGTTTCATCTTCAGGCCATACAAAATGTTAAATCCCTCTGTTGAGGTTGTCACAAAGTCAAACGAAACATTAAAACGTACATCACAAACACTAAGCACAATTACACATTTAAAATATTCGTCATGAAATTCGGCTTGGCCAAGCTACACAAGCGACTCATACGTCCTTACATTCCTGACTGCAATAAAGTATCTTATATGTTTCTACAACTTATTATTACAATAATAATGCTTATTCTGAAAACTAAAGTAACTAATATTTGTAAATTTTTGCTTACCTTTAGTAGTAAATGGTAACTTTGTATGTCTTCTTAAAATATTGGTAAAACTACTGGCATATATGCTATGATTATATTATACATGCTCATATTTTTAATGCTAGTAATTTGAAAATTTTAAGTTATATTCATGTGTTAGTTAAAAAAACTGGAAAATGGCAAACCCGCCAATAAAAGTAATTTCCTTTTGGACATTAAATAACAGAAATTTATTTTAAGTAATATATATCCAATTATTACAGTGTTAGTTGTACTAAAAAATAAATTTTGTGTACCTATGAGTATATTCTTAAATACGTTTTATGATTGTTAAATATGGTACAATTTCATAGCTGATCATTTAAAAGAAATAAAAATATACTTATGAAAATTATAAGTTATATTTGCATGTCAGGTAAAAAATTTAAAAATGGCAAAGCAAGCCAATAACAATAATTTTATTTTGAACAATAGATACCAGAAATTTATTTCAAGTAATATATTATGTATAATTATACTTAGTTGTTCTAAAAAATAATTCATGTGTATCTATGTGTTTTATGATTTACGACTGTTAAATACTATTCAAAATTTTTTAACTGATTATTTAAAGAAAATAAAATATGTATATGTTTGTATATGTTAAAAATATGTAATTAATGTATAAGTTATATAGGTATCATTTAAATAATTGCAAGATGTTTTCAAATGTAAAGAAAAATGCATTTTCTATTTAACATAATAAACTTTAACTTATTTTTCATGTCAAAACTGTTTATAGTTACTTTTTTAAAATTTGAAAAATACAAATAACTTATTGTAGGAAATGAGTAAGTTTAAACATTACTTGATTGCTTCTGGTCAGCCACCATTACCAAACTTAATTTTTAAAATGACACTTAACTTATTTTTTCAAATTCTTTAAATAGTACATAATTAACACATTCTTTAATTGCGCTAATTACTCTTACCCATGTAGTATATAATAAAGTTGAAAACATACCAGATCCAAAAAACCAGTGAAGAATTAATGCTACTGCAAAAGCCTAATCATGCACCACAAATAAGCTTTCTATGATTTGAATACCTGATTAATTATAATTTGATATCTGCCACCAAACAAATGAAACTTTCCAGCAAGACCTCAATTTCTGGTATCATAGAAGCTACATATTCTTATACTTACTTTAGATAACAATTCAGTTATACAAGTAATTCACACTTTAAACTGAATAACTAACAAAGAGACCAATATCCTCTGTTACATTACTTATTAATAACAACAATAATGTTTAGATCAAAGAATGTATACAATTATTTTCAGAAACAAATATAGCTAGGTTAGTGATATAGCTTTAAACTCATATATTTCAAAATTCCAAATCACTTGGAACTGTTTGAAATGCTTGCTAGATCACATTATTCTAAATCCTGAGCTTCTGCCAGTGTTATCAGAGCAAATCCTTCATGAGCAGATATTTCAGAACTTTGATTTTCCCAAAACCATAATGTCAGACAGCGAAACATGTTTTAATTTCTTTCTGCAAATTCTGTCTTTTGCACGCAGTTTGACATGCTAAGCTGTCATCATATCACCTGCAAGACCACCTGAACAGTTGTTCTTTGAATTCAATTAAACAAGAAATTATGAAAAACATAGATTTCCACAATGTATATTTTTTTCCCGGCGAAAAACTGTTAAGGTTATCATCGGTGCTGCAGCCAAGATAAAATGGTTACTTTAATATATCTTAAATTAATTAATTAAACAAATTAATTAATTTAATTAATATATCTTAATTAATTAAAATGGTTACTTTAATGAGTTGTTTCTGAATTTTTAATAGTGTTGACCTTAAAATCCAGTATACACTTATATATCTTTTTCTTGATGTAAGGATATTTATCTTTTTTTTAGGGGGTTTCATTATATTGTTAAAAAACTGTCTTAATTAAAACCGCCTATCTTACCATGTTATAAGTAAAAATTGCATATTTTTCTTGGTTTAAATGCAACTTTTACATATAAGGTTAGAGGCAACAAGATTTAGAACGGAATATCGTGAAATGTACTTTATATATGTTTTTTTCAGCAGTGTTATCAATTAGTTCATGCTACTATTTTTTATTGCTACCTGCATCCACTCTAATTTTGGAGATGTAGGTGACTTGGCTCAATGTATTGCTATACTGACTCAACATAGCACTGGAAGAGCAAAACATCACAGATCTGTACTTCGGATGTGAGCATTCTATATATTTATTTATGTTTGGTGGTGAAAATCTGTCTCTGTAGCAAAACTAGGTAGTTTTCTTTAAATGAAAGGGATATGCTTGTGAAGAAATGTAGCTTTTTTGTCAAGCTTAACTCAGCTGTTGTTACAATTTGTTATCGAAGGCTTTGACTTCAGTTATTGAATCAACTCCGTAATTTATAATATTACTATCTCATTATTACACATACTCCCACTTAGTATACACACATGGTGACTGAAAAGTGACCTACAAATTTTAAAAGTAAGTCATAAAAACATGAAAATATTATAACTTTATTTTATGTTTGTACATTATATTTATGTTCCAAGGTTGTTTATCGAAAGAGGAGATATGTGTTTCTACAGGAAGAATCTGCAGAGAAATAGTACCAGACAGTAGTGTAATGAGTGACAATACAGCTACCAAAAACAGATCCATAACCTTTAATCATCAGATCCATTGTCCAATAATCAGTCTTAATATTGTGCAGCCTGGAGATAATATGATGACAAAATAAAGTTTAGGTTTAAACAAAGATACTAGACAACGGATATGATCTAGTACCTATGGATTTGAATTTCATAATTGTTAATAACACTCTTACAGTGGTGAATTGTCTCAGAACAGAGACAAGATTTTTTAAGTATCAAGAACAAGAACAATTTTTAAACAAGTAATGAGATTTACATCAATTTAATATGAATTATATGTTTAGTGTAAAATTAGGCCATATTTTTGTAATTTCGTACTTGCAGTATAATATTGAAAGTGTAGTATGATTCTAACTTAGCACAAAAATCAAATTTGATAATAACTTAGACAAATTTGTTTTTTAGCAAAATCTCTTACAAAATTGTGGTAATTTCATTTTTTTGAAAAATGCAAACTAGTAAATTTATACACGTTTTTGAAATTCAGATGATCAGCATTAAAACCTATATAAATTAGCATTTACAATTTATCATGTAAATGAAATCTTTATTATAGTAATATGCACATTAATGCTGAACCAGATGGTAAAATCAGATTTTCAAAAGTGTGCAATATCAAAAATTTTAGTTGGAAATTTGCTTCTATTAAATCAACAGACATCTGCATTTTGTGATAAAATTTATTTGCTAGCTGAAGATAATTAGTAGAATTTATGCACTTTATTAAACCAATTTGAATTATGGCACCTTATCGATAGTTAAATCAAATATGACAGAATAATTTGAATTAAGAAGTCATTAAATGTTTACTCCATTTATTTACACTTAAACAAATTCTTGTAAGGCAGCTGCCTTAATCATCGTTCCACACGTTGCATTTATTGACTGGGTTCATTCTACTTCCTTCTGGACAATGAAAGGTTTCACTAAACTCCTTTATATTCCTCACGATGTTATTGACACGATACTCTGCCGGAGCATGTGTGTCTGTCATTATAGAGTTCCTCAATGACTGATTGTTCTTTTTGACACACCAAAAGTTTCCAAACCTAAACCAGAACATCATATTGTTCGGCAACTTGGACATACCAATCAGCCTCGGTTCTTCTCCATGTGTCAACTCCAACGAGTTATATGCTCTCATTGCCAACATGACACCTGCTATGTCTGCTATATTCTCTTTCTGTGTATTGATCCCATTAACCTTAAAATAAAAATATAAAAGTTTTTGTATAAAATTGTCATTTTGATCTATTTAGATTACATGATTTTACAAGAAAAGAACAAATAAAAAAAATTGAATTTATGAGGCACTAGGTTTTTTGTTAGTTTGTTGATTTTTGAAGAATAGGCTCTAAGCTAAACAGTGAGGAATATAACGACATATTTTTGTTATACTTTTCTTAAAAACAATATTTAATTAAGTTTTATTAACATCAGTAAAACAGATTTATTAGCAAAAGCATTTTTTGTTAAATTTCAAAAAAAAATTAATGAAATTGGTTTTGTTTTTCATTAAAAAAAGCCTCCGGATATAAACAAACATATATAGCATGCGACATTTAATCAATATCAGTTAATTCATTTAGTCTTTATTAACAGAAATAGCTCCAGAGAAACCTTTTATGATCGTTTCATATACTGAAGTATAGACAAATTTAATTTATATAAAAGCTAATTTTGTACTATTCTAGTAAAACCTATAAATGTTTAAATGAATAAACTTTACAACTTCATGTGTAAAAAACAGTCACAACTTACAGTGAGATTTACAGCATCCATTTTATATATATTGGCCTGGTCTATCGCACATTTGGTACGGTTTTTGAACTCTGTGCTAGTCTTGTTTGTCCACCAGTCAACCAGACTTCCATTTTTATCATAATATCTGCCCTGTAAACACATTAACTTGTCCTCAATGTATATTGAGCAGCTCGACAATATTTCACATACTATCTCATATAACATTAATAATAATAAAGTCCTCAAATATGTAAATAAATTTGTGGATTCCACTATATAGAAGTTTTGATTAAAAAAATATCAACAAAAAAACCTAGAACAATTGTGATAATTAGAAGAATTAAGGACATTTTTTTAAAATAAAAATAAAACTTATTTTTCCTCAAAATTTACTACATTTACTGCATTAGAATATAGAATCTTAATATATGAGCACAATGTTAATAAAAAAGTTAAAAGTTATACAATTTTGTAGGCATTAGTTGCATCATAAATCACAAAAAAAGATTATTTTAGGAATACATTACTCATGTACATTTTATTACAGTTAGGCTAACACTATACATTTTACCGAATTGGCAGTTTTTGTTTAATTTTTAAATAAAAACAGGATTATTTTTCAAATTTTGATATAATTTTGAAATCCCGAAGAGAGCAGGGGTAAAATGGATGGAGGAGCGGAAGAGGATCCATGGGGACAGGATGAGGGAGGTGTGGAGGATTAGAAGGAGCAAGACATGAGTCGGAGTGCTTTATACATGCGTGATCCAACAGGGTCTATATATATATATATATATATATATAATAATAATAATATATATATATATATATATATATATATATATATATATATATATATATATATATATATATATATATATATATATATATATATATATATATATATATATATATATATATATATATATATATATATATATATATATATATATATATATATATGCAAATGCACTATAAATTTCACCAAATTGTGTTTTATTTAACAATGTTAATATACTGAGCACATTTACACACACATACACACACAGGTATAACCTACACAAAGGTGGATATATACGAGGTGTGTCCAGAAAGTAACGAGAATTTTTAAATTTCGCAGGCTTGGCGAGTCCAATTGTCAAACATTCTTTTATTATATTGGTATACATGTCCTTGAAGTATGATAAAACTTTCAGCTGTTTTCATTGTTGACTTTGTCTATGACAGCCACCAAGGTTAGGCGTGTTTTTATGAGCTCGGCAATTTTCGTTTGTCAAAAGAAATGGATCAAAGAATGTGTATCAAATTTTGGGTAAAAAATGGAATAAAGTGTAACAAAGTGTGTGAAATGTTAACAAAAAAGGCCTATGGTGAGTCTGCTCTGAGTAAAGCAAGAGTTTAGGAATGGTATAAGCGTTTCCAAGAATGCTGTGAAGACGTTGAAGGTAACGAACGCCCTGGAAGCACATAAACAACTGATGAAAATGTGGAAAAAGCGAAAGAAATGGTTATGAACAATCGTCGAATCACAATTAGAGAGGTCGCTGATGATGTTGGCATATCGATTGGATCATGTCATATCATTGTTTCCAATGTTTTGTAAATGAAACAAGTGGCAGCAAAATTTGTTGAATTTTTTGAAAAATTGTTGAATTTTGAACAAAAACAGCGGCGAATGGAAGTTGCTCAGGAGTCACTAAATGAAGTCAACGACGATGCAGAATTACTGAAACGTATTATAACAGGTGACGAAACATGGGTTTACGGATATGATGTCGAAACTAAGACTCTATCATCCCAGTGGAGGCATTCTGGCTCGCCAAGACTGAAAAAGGTTTAACAAGTGCAGTTGAACGTGAAGGTTATGATCACTATGTTCTTCGTTATTAATGGCATAGTGCATTATGAATTCCTGCCCAGATCCGTTGAAAAACAATTCATGGCTTTTGCACCACAATAATGCACCAGCTCACACTTCATTGCTTGTTCGTGAATTTTTGGTCAAAAACAATACTGTAATATGCCCCAGCCTCCATATTCGCCAGACATGGATCCTTGTGACTTTTTCCTATTTCCAAAAATAAAGAGAACCTTAAAGGGCCGTCGTTTTACTGCCTTAGATGACATTAAAAGCGCATCGCTGAAAGAACTAAAGGCTATCGCAAAGATCGAGTTTGAGAAGTGTTTCGAGAATCGGTAGAAGCGCTGGCACAAGTGCATAATCTCCAATGGGGACTATTTTGAAGGCGACAACATCAATGTAGAAGAATAAATAAATATTTTGTTCAAAAAATTAAAATTCTCGTTACTTTTTGAACACACTTCGTGTATATATATATATATATATATATATATATATATATATATATATATGTGTGTGTGTGTGTGTGTACCTTAAGGTTTCATCTTAGCAATTAGCATAACAATCAGCATAAATTTGCATTTTAAAAGTAATTAAAAAGTTTAATGTGAAAGACTATGCTGTTTTGTTCAATTGTGATAAAAATCAGTTTGAAAAATTATTTCCAAAAAAATCCATTCAAGTTTTAAAACGGTTACACTTTTCAAAATCTTTAACAATCATTTTGTTATCTGACTTTTTTAAACCTATATTTTTACAGTTGCAATCAGAGTTATTTGTTGTAAAAATTTTACATTTCAATTTAAAAATTAAAATGCTCATATACATATAAAGATTAATATTGTTATTATGATGATAAAAAAGTGTACAAAAATATTGTTGGAAATTTACAATAGGGAGAAAGCTGTGACTATTTCAAGTTTGCTTAATGTGAAATGAATTCACACAATTGAATCAGCTAGTCAGTGGATACTTTCAACAATATTAAGTTGAAAGTTGATGTAAATCAACAGATGAAATACAATTTAAAATGTTAATGTTTTTTCTGTTAACAGTATGACTCTTTTCATTTTAGTTTGATGATTTTGTATTTTTTTTTTTTTTTTTTTTTTTAAGGCGAAAAGCACATTAAGGCTATCATTGCCTAAACACTACTAAAGAAAAGAAACAACAGAGCGATAAAACTTAACATTACTTACAAACTAGATAACATTTATAACAAGAATAAATAACTTAAAAACAAAACAATATAAAGGTGGACTGTAAAGGGTCCTAATTAAACAGGAAGATAATAAATATTATGAAACAATAAAATTCCCTAAAACTAGTTAACAAGAATATAAACTATAAAAAATAAATAAATACTAAGGAAAAAATTAAATATAATGATATATATGCAAGCGTCTCAGGAAGGCCAAAACGCGATCAATGATCGACAAATCGTCCCCCAAGATCGTCTGCATACGGTTTCCTAATCCATATATTAAACGCATGGTTCTCAAGCAATCGCAGTCTAACATCAAGTGTTTGACTGTGATGATTTCTCCACAAAGTTGGCATGTAGGTGGCTCCCCGCATCCCATTAAAAAAACCATGTGTCAACAACGAATGACCAATACGGAGGCGTGTAACGACAACCTCCTCCCTTCGACTTATTCTTACAGACGACCCCCAAGGACGAACAGTATGTTTAATTACCCTCAATTTGTTATTGTCCAAGGCTGTCCATTCATCTTCCCAACACATTTGAAGTAATTGTTTTACTTTGGAAAGATAATCAGAACAAAATACACGGTGCGTGCTTGGCGGCAGCAAAATTGCTTCCTTTGCTGCAATATCCGCTCTAGTGTTTCCAATTATCCCGCAGTGTCCTGGTATCCAGCAAAATGTTACTCCAACACCTCATAGTTCAAGGTTGCGAATACAGCACAAAATATCTTGAACTAGAGGATTTACCGAATACATATCCTGGATAGCCTGGAGTGCACTTTTCGAATCGGAACACACAAGATAATGAGCAGAATTGGATACAACAGTGTTCAAAGCCTTCAAGATAGAAAACAGTTCAGCAGTAAAGACACTACAAATTGAGGGCAATCCATACTTACACGTTTGCCCTAATGTGTAAAATGCACAACCGACTTTATCTTCAAGTTTTGAACCATCTGTAAAAATAATTTCACTAGATGGGTTGGAATGTAGAATATGAAGGAACTTCTGACGATACACTACGTCAGGAGTGTTGTATTTTACGTAAGACGATAGTGATAAATCGACTGTCGGCATGGTAATAGTCCACGGAGAAATAAGACATTGGGACCTTACAAACATTGGAGGCAGTTCAATATCTAAGTCATCAAAAATACGGGAAGTTCTAATACCAAGTGGAGCAGTAGCATTCGGTCGAGTTTCATACTGTCGCAGCAATTGATTTTTGAAAACTGTATTAAAAGCAGGGTGCCATGGTTTAGATGATAAATTGCTTACATAAGTTAACTGTAGTTTCTGTCCCCGTCGAGAGAGTAAAGGTTCCCCAGCCTCGGCTAGGATGCTCACAACGGGACTAGAACGGAAGGCTCCAGAGACGAGTCGTATTGCAGAGTGATGGACTGGGTCTATTTTCTTTAATACGGATAGTCGTGCAGACGAATATACAATGCTGCCATAATCAATTCGCGAACGAATCACCACCCCATCGAGAACCACTAAGCACCCTCAACATATCGAGAATTTTGTTACATCGTAACTTTAAATCACGCAAATGAGGTTTCCATGATAGCCTTTGGTCGAATATTAACCCCAAAAATCGAACAGATGGAATGGTCCGAATTTCTGTACCATCGAGAAATATTGAAGGAGTTTGGATCTGTCGATGGCGACTGAAGGCAATACATTGAGTTTTAGCGGCAGAAAATTTAAACCCAGTAGAATTCGTCCATGACTGCAATCTATTTACTGTAAGCTGAAGTGTTCTTTCAGCTGTGGCCAAACTTCTAACACCAACATAAATTGCAAAGTCATCCACAAATAGAGAACAGCGAACTGGAGACCGCACATTAGTAGTTATACTATTGATAGCAACGGCAAACTAAGTACACTTCCGTGCGGGACGCCATTCTCTAACCGAAAATGATTTGACAATGTAGATCCAAGGCATACTCTGAAATATCTGTTTGAGAGAAAATTTTTAATAAAACCTAGTATATTACCTTGTATACCCCATGATTTTAATGTATTTAGTATTCCTCTTCTCCAAGCCATATCATATGCCTTCTCTAGGTCAAAGAATATTGCAACTAGTGTTTGACGTAACAGAAAGGCATTTTGGATTGCAGATTCTAATAAAACTAACTGATCGATGGAAGATCCGCTCTTGCCTAAAACCGCACTGGTCCTTAAAGAGTAAATTATTATTTTCTAAATACCAAACAAGACGGTTTAAGAATAGGAATCACTGTTGCTTCCAACCAAACATCAGGGAAAGAGTGTTCCTCAAACATACAATTGTATATCTTCAGGAAGGAAATCCTCCCTGATGTTGGAAGATTTTTAATCATGGAATATACAAGGTTATCAGGGCCTGGTGCTGAATCTGAAGAGTATGACAGTGCAGATTCCAACTCTTCTATTGAGAATGGCGCATTCAAAGGAGAAACAGACGTAACAACGACGAATAGCATTGCTTCTTGGGTATTTTTGAAAAGACAAAAACCATTGCTATAGGAAGTAGACGAAGAATAATCTGCAAAATATAAACCCAATGTATTAATAATATCTCGAGGATCAAAACTTATTATTCCATTCCGTTGTTTGATGCCCATCAAGGGAGTTGATGGAGATGAACCAGAAACGGAACGGAGTTTCTTCCAAACAGTTGATACTGGTGTTGTTCTTGATATTGTGTTATACTGGGTCCAAGAATTCTTTCTACTTTGTCTAAATATTCTACGAGCTCTAGCTTGGAGAATTTTATACCTCTCAAGATTTTCATTCGTCAGTCTTCTGTTGAACCTTCTTAGAGCTCGTCTACGTAAAAGCAAGGCATGCTTACAGTCCTCAGTCCACCAAGGAATGGGGAGACGAGATTGATGAGTCGAGGTTTGAGGAATAGTTTTATGTGCTACATCTAAAATATTTTCAGTTAAAGTTTGTACTATTTCATTAATAGAGTTAAAATCTTCAATGTCAGGTGATACAAATTGCTCTGTGAAATCCACCCATTGTGCCTTTTGAAGAATCCACCGCAGAGGGCATTGATTCGGACGGTGGAATGTACAAAATGAAACATTAATCGAAGTATGATCGCTGCCGTAAAGATCAGACATCGCCGACCATTCGAACTTCGTTGCCAAAATTGAACTACAAAAGGTCAAATCAACAACTGTCCAACCACCTGTAGAAGACGATAAGTGTGTTGGGGAACTATTATTTAAAAGACAGATCTAATATAGTCCTTATATTGTCAATTCGGTTTCCTTGTGAGTTACAAGTAGTAGAGCCCCACGATGTGTGGTGAGCATTAAAATCACCCATCAATAGAAAGGGGACAGGTAACTGAATTAATAAGTTAACTAAGTAGTTTTGGAAGGCATAGCTAGGCGGTAAATAAATGCAACATATGGTAAGTTTAAATGGTACGGTAGTCTGAACTGCGACAGCTTGTAAAGGAGTTATTATGTCCACAGGAACGGCATCAATAGAGTCACGAGCGAGTATGGCTACCCCACCCTTTGCTCGTTCTTCCGTTATGATGTCGGCCCTGACAACAGAATACCCTCTTAAATTGAAAGTGTGCGATTGGTGAAAGTGCGTCTCTTGAAGGCAAATGAATAATGGAGACGTATCTCGTACAAGAAGTTTTAAATCTTCAATATGACTTTTGGCTCCGTTAATGTTCCACTGTATCACATTGTTATAAATGGAAGGCGTTGACATTGAAAATTAATAATTTAGTTTATGATAGGACTCATACTGTCAATAGAGCATACTATAGATTGATCAGAATCAACAGACACAGAGTCACAACTGTGACTAATGTCAGACTCTGATGATTTTTTAGTTTTGTTTGCAAGAGGTTTGGTAGTAGAACCTACTTTAGAAGTTTTTTCAGTTTTCTTTACAGGTTTGTTTACTGTGGCAGAATTTTTATTTTTAGGCCCAACTGTCGGTGGACAAGTATTTGATTTTTTTTTTAAGAAATACTCTAGACCCGGAGTGGTTTTCTTATCAACGGGCGACGGGTGGTTTCTTAGTACTTGCGACGTTGTCATTAGAGGCATCGTCACTGGAGATTTAGACTCTTTACATGAACTAGACCCAGAAGTAACTTTAGTAGGAGAAAGCAATGAAGGACCTTTCTAAGTAACCAGAACCGAAATCGGTGTGACATTGGAGGATAACAGACTTAACAATTGAGCTACTTGATCCGTCAAAACTTTGACAGTTTTGATTGGCTCATCACAATTCACACAAGATGATATTTTTGGATTAGATGTGACAGCTGCAAAAGATTTTCCATTCAGAACAGGATAGAGCTTTTGTGAACTCTCTTGGCTTCGGAGAAGGAAATCTTATCTTTGGCCATTATCGATAAAATTGACTTTTCTTCTTGAAACTTGGGGCAGTTTGGAGATCGGGCAGGATGACCACCTCCACAGTTCACACAATGTGGGCTAGCCTGATAACCTTCACCACTATGACCTGCAGTACCACAATTGCCGCAAACCTCGGGCTTTGAACACGAGGAACTCATATGGCCGAAACCTTGACATCTAAAACAACGCCTTGGGTTCGGAACATAAGGTCTGACCGACAGCCTTTGGTATCCGGCATAGATATACTCGGGTACAGTGGGTTTTCCAAATGTAAGAATTAAGGAGGCTGTGGGAGTTTTTTGTCCCTTATCTACTCGCATTATTCGATTTACATCGATTACTCCTTCCGAAGCCATCTCCGTCTTTATTTCTTGGGTATCAACGTAAACAAGATCTCTGCATGTTATGACATCCCTTGCAAAATTCAAGGTTCTGTGGGGTTCCACAGATACCCTGACATTCTCAAAGAAGGATGTCATTTTAAGCAGCGACTGCGTCTGTTTGTCGCTGTGGGTTTGAACTAGTAAGGTTTTGTAGTTTCTTGATTGAAACTACGGTACCCGCTTTTCCAACGATTGCCTTATTGATTATAAAAGGAGAGACTTTTCCAAGATCAGCTCCTTCGGAAGAATTTTTAAAAACGAGATATCTTATAGAAGGTAACATAAAGCTACCTCCTTCTTCTACTTTTGGATTACTGGGTAAATCTCCAACATCCTCACTACAAACAGACTCGTTTGACACGGTCACACGATGCCTCTTTAAACTCAGTTTGGCGTTTGTTTTTTGGTATCCATAGTGTTATTTACCAAGCGATTCATGAATGAAGATTTTTCGAACAAGTGGCACAGGGTGCACCCAAACGACCACCAGCAGCCCAGGATACTCGAACTAAAGCGAGAATCCCCAATAAATTGTGGGGGACCTCCAAATATCCTGGAGCCGAAATACATGTCTGTCAGCACTCCAGAATATTTTACGAATGGGTTCCAGAACAAAGTTACGGTTCCCCAAACCCAAGTACCACTGGCAGCCGCCCTCTATGTACTCACAGAATGCAACCATTTGTTTCGATAGACCCAGCTATGGACTCTGACACCCATAACTCAACATTCATGTGCTTGCCAAGCGCCTATAGGCTGCTCGGTCCCAGACCCAGTCCCATCAGAGGTCCTCGGCAGTGCTAGGCACACATCAGGTTCCACATACTTGACCCCGCCAAAGGAAACCAAGCAGTATCGCCACTCCCAGACATAACGGAACAAGAACAGTAAATCCCTAAAATGTACGTGTGAGTGTAAAGTGTTTAAATCGTAAGTATAGTGCTGTAAGTGTAAGTGTGTGTTACACTCGGGTGCCGCGAGGTTCGACTAGGTCCTCTCATTAGGTGCAGCTAGTCTGCACCCCCCTGCGGGTGTGTATGTGTTTGTGTGTGTGAAAGAAAGTGTATGTATATGTGTGTGTTGTGTGTATGTGGAGTAAATGAGTGAGAGTAGAATGAGCTAGAGGTATGGTGGGGTCGCTAAGCCCATCAGCTGCTCACTTCAGCTGCCTCCGCTGGCTGATGATTTTGTATCCTGAGTAGCAGAACTGTATTTTAAATCACTTACTTTATCATCATATCCATGAGTAATTAAATGTCCGATTATGATACCAATGGTTGCGTAGTTCAAATACTGCGGCACTTCTGGATAGAAGATAGATTCATGTAAAATCCCTGCAGGAATTCCTGAAACAGTGTTCAATATATTTTATTCATACACATACACACACACACACACACACACACACACACACACACACACACACACACACACACACACACACACACACACACACACACAAATGGGAAATTTCAGTTATAAAAGAAAAATGTAAAAGAAATTTAATCAATTATTTCATGTTTTATAAAAGTTTTGTGTAACTAGCAGAAGTAATGAGATAGGAATACAAGTTGGGGTGTTTTCATTTTATTATTAGCTAAGCAAATTGGCTAGTGGATAAAGAATATTTTATTCATATAAATTATTATTAAGATAGTTTTATTCAGCTTAGCAGATATGAAAAATATAGACAAAACAGGCAAAATTTATCATACTATGAAGTAGTCAACAAATACGACTTTGAATCAATTCTTGTTTGTAACACAGATTATGTAGAATGATTAAAATAATGACAAACTGGTTTTGAAGTTGTTTTTTAATAGATTATTATGTTTTAGAATTTTTATGCGGAATACCAAATTGCCCTAATTTCTGTATTTTAAAAGTTATAGGCTTAGACAGATGGAATGAAAATCTGATTTCCACAATATGTGATTTTAAATAATACAGGTATTTATTTAACATATGTAGTATGTTTACTATAGATAAATTAAAGGCTGTTTGAAATACTTAAATTTATAAATTAACATGGAACATATTACTATTGCTAAGCTAGGCTTTTAACTTAGAATTGTTATAATAGGGAGGACAGGGTTCTCAATGTCATAAAAATATCATGGAAATGTGAAATGATTTAAATAAAATTTTGTAAGTGTTAATTAGCTTAAGAGTGTAGTTGCTTTAACATTTTATACAAAATAAACTACTCTGTAAAATATTAAAATACAATTGAATTCAAACAAAGGATTACTTAATGTAAATAATTATCAGTATAATTAAGGATAATTAAACAATTAAAAAAATCATTTTATAAAGGCTAGTAACAAGTTAGGGGCCTTATTGTAAGAGATAGGTGTAAAACCTAAATTGTAGTTGGAAAAAGAGTATTGTAAGGAACTAAACAATTAAAATCAGAAAAATAAAATTTTTTAGTGTAACAAAAATTAATAAAATTATTAACTTTACTACAGAATATTCGATAAGCACCATTCAAATTTTTCGTTAATCAGGAAAAGGAGCTGAACAAAATGACACTTTGAAAACAAAAATAGGCTCACAAAAACTAAGATATAGAAAATTAGTGGAATGCAGAGTTGGGATAGCTAATTGATAAGGTAAAAAGAGCCTAACCAAATTGGAGAGCAGTTGCTATTATAGCCAACTTAATGTACAGAGAGAGATGAATTAATTAATAACATAATTAATTAATTTCACAGATAGGAAGAATTAGGAATGACCTTCATTCGGGTAACACCTCAACTGAGGTGTTAAAGCAGCTACATCATTGGAAATCGCTCTAGGATATGAATTCAACCAAATAAAATGAAATTTCTCTGGAAGAAAAAATTTATTTTTTAAGGTGGTTCATTTGGTAGTGAGGGTACCATCTAATCTAGACTATTCAAAAGCAAGTCCAGGCACTGAATTCTGAGCTCTGATAGCAAGTGGGTGTATTTTTGAGTAACTGAAGTTACTGAAAACTGCCTACATGTCCTGAACTGACTGTGATCAGCAACATTGTATAAATTATATATAAATTAAAATAAAGTAAAGTAGCATCAAACAGAAAATATTAAAAGTTAAAAGTATAAAGTAAAATAATAATTCAAAAAAATTCTCAATTTTAATGTTAATTACAGTTTATAGAGGTACAGTTAGAGACACAGAGATTGTGTCTTCAGGGAGTTCATGTCAGACATAGCACTAGGAAGATTGAAAGGCTTTGTGACAACCTAATGCCAGGGTATCCTTAAACTATGCTACCATCCTCCCTGAAGTTATGACCTTTCAGGATTGCAGCTAAGACTAATCAAGAAGTTGTTGATCAGCCAAGGAAGACAGTCGCCAAAATTACAAGGAACAGCTGATTTTTTACATTCTATTAGATTAGGTAGTCTTATAAAATTTGTCTCTCTTGTACAAATTAGGGAATTCGTAATGTCAAATTTCAATTTGGAATTAAAATAAACTCTCTAGTACAAACAATTTTGATGAAACTCTTCATTGGAATTAAAATAAATTGACAAATTAAGGGGTTATTGTGAAATTAAAAAAATAATAAGCAGATAAAAGCAATAAGTTAGGAAATTAATTAACTTTAATTACAAAATAAAAATTAGTGTTGATATTTCTATAATTTGCTAAAATTAATTAATTGATAAAAAATCTGTTTGCTGTAAACTAAAAAAAAATTGTGTCACACTTGAGGTAGTGCTGACAGAAGTTAAAACTTTTATACTTGCATTTAAAAAAGCAATTATTCAGTGGAGAAAAAAGTACACTCAGTGGAGAAAATCTTACAATTTTAGTACGATTTGATTCGAAGTTGGTGCACATATCTGCATATTAAATTATTATCTTATTAGATTTTAAGTACTGTAATAGTACAATTCTACTATTCCACTAAATGGCTAGCCATTTACTATTCTAAAATAATAATAACTAGTACTAGTAAAATAATAAAAAACTAGTACTATTCTAAAATAATAGTAGGCTACTAACTGCACTAAACTGTAATAACTGTACTATAACAGTAGTAATAGCAACAGTACTAATACAGAGTAGAAATTCAGCAGTAAGTATATACTACTACTATTATACACTTTTTCAAATTTATTGAAACTTGATAATTTTTTAAATTTTAATATTGATTTTCTATCTCAATCCAGTTGTACTTACCTATAGTGTTATGTGATCTTATATAGAATGCATTGACTTGTGTGATGAAGCTGTGCTTGGCCCAATCTTCAGGGTCTATTACTCTTTCGCTGAATATTTTCAACACTGAGTACTCACTGAAATTCATGCACTTCCTTACAGCGTTGTAATAATGTTCACCAGAAATGTTCAGCTTAAAAAGAAAAAATGCAAAGAATTTGTTTGCTGCTTCTAATCATTACTTTAGCTGTAATTCTAAAATATCAAATAAGTTATAATTTTTATTTATGACAGTATTTTTATTTGTCAACAACTCTTGTGGAAATTATTTTTTAACATTTATAATAAATAAATATTTATTATAAAAACATAATAAATAGGTGTTATTAGCACAAATATTTAATGTAACCACCATTACATTATCACACAGAAATAACATTTCTTCTACAGAATGGGCGAATCTATCAGGCTATCAATGTCAATGGCTACTACTCTCTGATCAATTGAAAACTTTAGTGCCTTGGCTGATTGGAGGTTTTGTACTCTATACAATTTCACTGTTATTCTGTCATTGGTTTTTACCATCATTACAAATACCTTCAAGCACAGGAAAATTCTATTGTTATAATTAATGATTACACATTGGGAACTGTGGTATCATTATTTCATTAGGTATGCTGTGACAACGTTTTTATATGAAGGAGCTCCGTCAAACAAAAATAAGCATGTACTGTTTTCAATGGATTATTCATTTTGCAAAATAAATGAAAATAATCCAAGTTACCTCACTGACATGAAGGTAGCAAATTTTCAAAAGTATTTTTTTTTTTTTTTTAGTTCTCGTTTCATTATCATAATTAGCATTATGTTCTGCATATATTAGCGTTTAAAATTTTTAAATTCATTGGAAAATTGCTATTCTAATTCCTGAACAACACCAAAAATTTAATTTCTTAATTTTAATAGATTTTGAATATTCAAAATGATAATTTATGCAACTTGTAACACCAATTATGATGGTTGTATTACATTTTTATATACAAAATTCAAGATTCAAAATATGAATTTTAAAAATTTTAATTGAACGCCATTTTTATACTGTTAAATCAACTTTTATAGATACTGTATGACCAATTGATCACCCAGATTCAAAAATGACTTTTTATTGCTGAAAAAACCTACAGTTCTACCAGCCTTTTATTTCAAAAACCAACGAAACCATTTAGTGCGCTTTCACCATAGACTTAAAATTAGGTAAATCATTCAATTTATGCAGATCTTTCAATTTTAATTGAAGATTTCAACAAGCCTCGAGTGACAACAAAGTTCATTTTGAAAGCGATGTTAACAGACCATCACAAATAACAGGAAAAGTGGTGACTAAATTGTTTGAAAACTAAAACAATATATTGGTGTTTTTTTTTTGGTCTATCAATATCATGTATCACGAATTTGTCACCATTGAAATTTACCCACAAGTAATAGCTGTATTTTTAAAAAAGTGTAAAATTAAAAAGTTATGAAGAAAGAAACTTATATATATATATATATATATATATATATATATATATATATATATATATATATATATATATATATATATATATATATATATATATATATATATATATATATATATAATATATAATATATATATATATATGTGTGTGTGTGTGTGTGTGTGTGTGTATTATTTTTACTAAAATGTAAATAAAATAACGAATTAAATGCAAAAACATTTCTGTAGTGTCTTAATATCACAAGAGTAAAATGTTTTTACACTAACAAAATATTCCATTAATTTAATAAAACTAAGTGTAACACACATTTTTATAAAAACCTTCCACTTCTGTGTCATTCAATAGTTGTTCAGGATAACCAACATATGCCTTCAGTTCCAGATTCTTTTCTATTGCTTTGGCTCTGAAACATTTTTAGCAAATGAGCTACATTGTTATCTCAATTCAAAATTTATAATATTCTAACTAGAGACTAAGATATTCTAATGTCATATTGAACAAGTAGGGAGGATATTTTGCTTCAACCTGTATTTACAATATTCCTTTTTACCGTTTTTATATTTGTGTGGATTTTGTTATGTTATCACTTTCAGTGTAGTAATGTAATTCTGTAAAAGGGATTACCATTATAATTATGTAAAAGGGATTACCATTATAATTATGTATGAGTTAAAAAAATCTAAATGTAAATAAAAAAAGTTCTTAAAAATTAAAAAGAAATTTAGAGACAATGTTATTGATTAACTAAAAATATTAGTCATCATTGAGTTGACCTTTTTCTTGTCTTTAATTGTTTATTGGTTGTTGCTTATTTTATATACAATTTAAAACTGTTGAATTGAAATGAAACATTATTAATTTTTTTATTAAGTATTTGTACTTGTATTTGTATTTATTAAGTATAAATATCAATCTGAGGACCAATCTATATAAGGGCCTCCTATAGGTACTTTATGTTGTTTTTTTTTTTTGGTAATAAATAAATAACAAAAATTACTTTGAATAAGATATCCAGTGGCTAACAAAAATTGCTCAATAATGAACTGTAGCAAATAATTCAGTAAATTTAAGCAATAAAAAAACCATTAACCTTTTATATCAAATATTTCTTTTGTGATTTACAAATTCATAATTATTTGGGGCACTGATATATATGATAACAACAAAATACAGTAGTTCCAATTACTACAAAAAGCTTATGTGCACAAAAAACGTGAAATCCAAAAAAGGCATCTATATAAAGAATCTTTTTCAACCAGTTACAAAGGATTTATAGACCCATTTTCAAATTTTATTAGTAACTTTACTAGTTTTTGAAACTTTCCATTAAAAATCAAGCTATGGACCCATGGTCAGTGTAGTACCTTTCAAAGGAGTGCCAATCATAAACTCAAGATTCCTTCTTAAGAGTTATATGTATGTATGCATATTTAGCACCTCAAGATAGCAATTTTTATCCTATTTGATTAAAACGTGGCACAAAAATGAATTTTTTTTCCTGGCTTGAACAATTGTGTTACACAGAAAAATCCGTTCAAAGTTAAATCATGGAATTCCTATCTTATAATCTTTTGAAAATCTACATTAGAATTTAAAACTTTCAAAATCCATTTAAATTAAGAAAGTTAATTTTTAATGGCAGTCATGTTTCATTCATCATTTGTACATAATTTTGAAGTTTTAAATGTGAATTTATTATGTGAATTTTAATTAACTCTGGGAGCTAGCAAAGAAAATTAATTGTCACACAGTTTCTTTAAATTTTAGTTGAATATTGTATTATATTGCTAAATATCTTGAGAAACAATTGTTAAATCACTTTCAGTAGACTGAAGTGAGGTGACAAAACACACATACACACACACACACATTCATTTGAAGTTTTAAGTGCAAATTTATTATGTGACTTTTAATCAACTTACACTATTGTTTTTAAATTTTAGTTGAAATTTGTATTATCTTGCTAAATAAGTTACCGATAATTGGTAAATCACTGTTAGTAAACAATTAAAATCTGAGATAATGTTTACTTTGAATTTCTTCACATTTTACTCTCAAGCAATCCAATTTTAATTCATTATAATTTTCTACATTGATTAGAGTTATAAATATTAATGTTTGACCAAAATTTGCAAAACATTTGATGAAATTATGTATAAAAATTAAATTCCTTACTTTCTATTAATATGTTTTTCATTAAAGAAATAAATTTCATTAACAATAAAATTGATAAAATTAGACATTACAATTTTTAAGGCCTTTTGACCGAAATAGCTTCTAAATCCTTGGCAAAATTAATAGTTGTTTTGAGATTAACAAACAGAGATAGGGAGTGAGGGAGGGAAAGAGAGGGAAAGAGAGAGAGAGAGAGAGAGAGATAGGGCGAGAGAGTGTGAGAGAGGGAGAAAGAGGGAGAGGGGAAAGCGAGAAGGAGAGAAGAATGAAGAGAGAGGAAGAGAAAAAAGAGAAAGAGGGAGAGATTGGAAGAGAGGGAGAGAGAGGAAAAAGAGAGGAAGAGGGGGAGTGACTAGAGAAAGAAGGAGAGAGGAAAAGAGTGGGAAGGGGAGGGAGAGAGGAAAA
Source organism: Callitettix versicolor (assembly GCA_022606455.1). NCBI lineage: Eukaryota > Metazoa > Arthropoda > Insecta > Hemiptera > Cercopidae > Callitettix > Callitettix versicolor. The sequence continues at coordinate 57,446,022 of CM040190.1, read as the reverse complement.
GAGAAGGGGAGAGATAGAGAGAGAGAGAATGAGATCCATGAAAATGAATATGAAGCTTATTAATTAAAATATAACTGCTTGAATAGAAAAATCTCTTGGAATAGTAAGATATTAAAATAATTGGTATAAAAAAATTCACAAAGTTTCTCATATTCAATTACACCTGAAAAAATCCCATTACTATGCCACCAATGAAAAAAGGAAAACATTAAAACTGGTTAATCAACTTTTACTTACATTTTGATCATGCATCATGTACTCAAAAAAACATAAATCAAATCAATTTATCACATTTAAAGTAAAAAAAATTACTAATCAAGAGTAAATATTGTCAATAGTTACGTTTATATTTTATTATGCAAACAAGATTTGATTAATATCTCATCAACCAATGTTAAAAAAATTTGCTGATCTTTCCATATTTTACAACTGTACATTGCTTCACTGCTTATGGACTACATTTTATGATAAAACCATAAGAGTTGATTTCCAAAAAACCTGAAAGTAAGTAGTCTAACAGTCTTTTTTACAAAAAAGAGTTTCAGTAAACAACTTTCTGAAAAATTTAAAAATTGTTCTGTGATAAACTTCAACTCAAATGTAAAATGAAACAAATTTCAATAAAATCTATCAATTTGTTTAGTCTATAATTGTGGATCTGTGTACATGCAAACAAAAACAAACAGAAATTAAAGCAAAAAAAAACATTTTTTGTGTCCGTGTACTTGAAAACACAAAAATTTAAAACAATCTCAAGATAATTTATAAAGATTTTTTACACTTAGTATAGTGAGAATAAATAAATCAAATGACACCGAAACAATTTTGGTTGTCAGCCTTTAGTTTTACCCATACAAAAGAAACTGTTTTGAACACAACAAAACAATTATTTAGGATTATTAAAGGCAGTAAATTCTACCCTGTTAATTCTAATTTTTCTAAAGATTTATGTGCACATAACACAATGTTTTTTATGCACAAATGATGGCAAATTTCCAAATAAATAAGTAAATAATAATAATTAATTATTTCCAACAAAATCACCTTACTTTTAAGAAATAAATACTTAAAATATACCTTGTTTCTTCGTCCATCCAATGTATCTTTTTCAAAACTTTTAACATTTCTTTACGCAACTTATCTACCATATCTGTTACAGTTTCTTTGGAAGAGTTTTTGTAAAAACTACGAATGTACATCGAGCTGGTGGCCAATGGAAATCTGTAACAAAATTGTATTTAATTATTATTAGCTTTTGAAAAACTAAGGGTGGGAGCCTAATGAGGATAAGTATCAAAACAATGTTTTGCAAGTTTAAATATGGTACACCATAATAGTATACTGGCAAATAAATCCGAATTTACAAAAACCATGCTTAAAGCTCATACAAGCTATAAGCTTTAATACTTAATATATATATATATATATATATATATATATATATATATATATATATATATATATATCATAAACTGTTTAAAAAAACACACTTTTACTTCACAAACATGTTGATGTTTCTATGTGCTTTCATTTGAGCAAAACAAATCATTAACCAAAAACTAGTTAAACATTTAAGCAAATAAAAACAATACCTTTTTCTGACAAATATATCACTTTCACTTGAAAGTGGATAGTTAAAAAATTAAAAATTAAACAAGAATTTCTAAACAAATACTACAAGCAAAATGTGTATCTTTTTTATCCTTCACACTAAATCTTTAGTGATGGTTGATAGTGATAGTGATTGATATATGTAAAAAGAAATAATATATAAATCCGAAAATCTTATAAATTTCAGCATAATCAATCTTTGGGGAAAAAGTGTTAGCCTATTAGAATTTTATATAACAAAAATTAAATGTTAATAAAAATGTATGTAACCAAAGAATTTAAAACTATCTATTAATGGGCAGAAACTATATTATACTTTCTAAATATTTTGACATCTTAATAAATTCTCCTGAACAAAAGTAATTAATTTTAAAGTTTGAAAGTGTGTATACCTTCTGAATTCTGTGTAACGAATAAGAAATTCTGTGTGACTTCAATGAATATTTTATCTATATACTTAAGTGAAGAACTTATTTTTTACTTTATCTAATATGGATTTATTTTTAGATTAGCATTTATTATTAGCAAGCATTTTCAACTTGGTAATAATAAAACAGTATTTTAATGTAACAATTTCCTATATAACTTCTTAATCACTCTAATATTCATTTAAATATTTACATTTCAGGATGTAATATCTTGAAGACACATTAAATTTGCTGTTTTCAAATATGACCTAAAATTATATTATTAGTTTTTACTATATTTAAAAACATGTTCTATTAATAAAGTCAAGACTTCAACATGTTCAGGTCATATTACATTGAACATGAAGTTTACATTAAATTTTTGTTCTCTTAGTTAATTTAAGGGACATACCTTTCAAGAGTTTCTTGCACACAATCTGTCCACCTAAGGAGGATGTGTTGTACACCTGTTACGTTCTGGATGAATTCAATCCTTCTCTTCCTGAAAGCTTTAGGGAGAAGTGGTACAGTCCAGGAGATGGCACGCCACAACATGTAGTTTGCAATGGTTCTGCACAGGAAGTACATGAAATCAAAGTGAGCACTTAATTGTTTAAAAAATAAATTATAATAAGGATAGCAGAAATGTCCGGAAACATTCTAAAATTACAAAACTTGACGTGACTAGAAAATATATTCAGATGTGAAAAGTTATTATTGAATAATGCAGGAAAACTGCTTTAGTAAAAAAAATTAAATAAAGTTGTAGAAACAATTGGATTAAAGCAAGTTTTTGTAAGCTTTCTTAAACTTAAACTTGTGTACGCTATTTTTACTATTTTGTTGTGCTTAACTGTATGAGCACATCTGTTTATTTAAGATTATTTGAACCCTAATGGCCCTATATATTTGAACCTAATATATATATATATATATATATATATATATATATATATATATATATATATATATATATATATATATGCTGTATGTGGGATTATTCTCAGCTTTTAACAATTTGTATATATTTTTTTGCTTTTAAAGCTAAAATAAAAATCTTTAATTTAAAAAACTTATACAGAACTTTAAAAGCAAACCACATCCTCATATATAAGATTCACATGCTATAACTTGTTTAATCCAAAAAGAAAAGGGGAAGAATGTGCACAAAATTGTATATTTACCCTGTAGACTCCCGATTATTTGATCCCCAGCATTGGCTGGCTGGAATCTCTTCTTGGAGCAAAAGTCATTTCCCAACCCATATGAGCAATATTTCTTGATAGTGGTGGGTAAATGGTCCATCCTGTTCCTACTCCATTATCAATTATTCTTACAGTTGGCCTTCAAACTATCCTCCAGAATGAACTGACCACAACCTATTTCTTCTCCAAGCTTTTATATATACTGTTGTTCTACATACCTTGTTGTTTAAAGAATAGGCATTATGTCACCAGTTTCATAAATTTTCTGCGTTTTTGTCAACAGTATTTATTATTTTGCTGTTCACTCTTTGCAATCTTTAAAACTAATAATTAAAATTATAATTTTAATTCCTAACAATACCAGGCCTTCATTGGACGTTATCCCCAACATCCAGGAAGTAGGTACAATGTGGTTTATATTGTACAGGATTTCAAGGATGTACTCCTGTCACACGGGAACTGTTTGCCTATCAGAATGGTACCACCTTCTTGTAAGGAACAATGACAAGAGATTTTCACGTTGATTGTTCCTGAAATTTTATGCAGTGATATATGAGTGGGTTTAGTGCCACTGCAGATTATTTTGGTGTTAGATGTAGGATTTTTAATGGAAAAAGGATTCCCTGTTATCTCTGTGATTATAAGGCTCTTGCAGCTGGGATTGCAGTTAGAAGTGCATTGTAATATTGCATGGAGTCCATCTTTCAGTAGTTGTACCATGCATCCTTCAGATATTGCTCCCACATCTTTTATTGAGGTAAGAAACACAACCCCATGTGTGCCAATTGACAAACATCCAATGGCTTTCCAGATATAGTCTGACTGTTATCTCATCTGTAGCAACAATTTTCGGAGTGTGTGAGTGTGCAGGTGTGGTTACTTCAGCATTGAGGTACTGGAAGTTACTTGAAAAACTTATCATTTCATCATCACTTTGTAGATCAATGATGATTTTGACACACTTTTACTGTTGTCAGCATGGTCTGGAGTGTATGATGCAAGAAGAAATAGGTAGGTGATAGGTGTCTTTAGGAAGGATCTCAGGCCAGGCGTGTTTGCAAGTGTTTCAAATGTGCAAGCAGCAAATGTAAAAGTATTGAGGTGGGTTTACACCCATGGTTTCTAAAATTTGTTCTTATATTATAAAACACAGAAATTAAAGTGTAATAATATATCTGCTTTTCTTGTTGTAACACAAATAAGCAAAGTATATACCAGTGTTCTCATCGGCGTCCAGGACCTGTTGGTGGTCTATTGAACTTAGAAGCAGGTCGATTGAATTCGGGGGATTCTATTGGGGATCAATGAAATAAATTCCATTTTTAACCCCTTAAGATGCACTTCATAAAAATGAAAACAGTGAAAAAAATATTTTTTTATATGCAAATATTTACTTTTGTTTTACTCAGTAGTTTATGCCATCATACAGCCACATCACATTGGTATTCGCGCTGTCAATGTAGAAACAGTGGTGGGGAGTCACAAATTGGAATTGCAAAGACATTTGCACAAAATACGTCAGATTAACAAGTATCAGTGAAACACTATTGTTAGTATTTCCTTGTCTTACTTGGTTCAGGCAGGATTTAGCTATGTAAATAATTTATTGCGAAAGACAAGATATCAATTAATAATATCAGAATGTGGTGATTTACTATTAATATTAACAAATCTTTCCCCAGATATATGTAAGATAATCGAAGGATATCAACTGCAAACATTTCATTAAAATTTTATATATTTATGTGATTTATATTTTATTTAAAGTTCTGTCTCTATAAACATAAGTATATCTTTGATTTATATATAAAAATACAAAAACAAATTATTTTTAAAAAACTGTATTACTGAATTGCTCCTACTAAAAGCTTCATTTGCTGTGATATTTTCATATGGGATCTATGGAATAAAAAAAAATTATTTAGGGGTTCGAAGCAGAAAAAAAGGTTGAGAACCCCTGGTATATACTAACTGCAGTAAAATGTGTATCGTCTCATCAGGGATTTTTTGAAAAGTAGTCAGAGTATCGTGCACATCCTATAGCATCCTTGATACATTTGCAAGGACACATCTAATAGAGAATAGAATAAGTATGACCAACAGGAACCACAGACACTTAAATGGAGATGTGACAATACCTTTTCTCAGTTTTGTTCAATAGTGAGCCTAATTTATGGAAATAATCAGGATTTGTGACCACAATACTCTCATTAGGCGACAGTTTAGTGACATTCCTCAAGAAATTCTTTATGTAAGGTTCCCACTCTACGTATGGATACATCTGTTGTAATTCCATTACTGTCATTAGATTGTAAAGCTTACGGGGATCTTCACGGTCCTCTGTTTTCATCACAATCTGAAAAAGTTCCAAATTGTCATATCCAAATTACTTTTGCGAAAAACGTTATTGTAAGTATTGTTAAAAATATCCCAAAATATACCATAAAATAACTTCTAAAGCTCATATACAATTGCATTATATTATAATTCATGTAAATGTGGCAACATAACCAATTGTTTTAAAAACTCTACAACATAGAGTTTATTTTTAATATACATATATATATATATATATATATATATATATATATATATATATATATATATGTGTGTGAGTGTGTGTGTGTATGCACGCCACACTCGTTCTGTGTATCATTTAAAATGTGACAATATTAAAAGTGATATCACATTGAGCCTTAACATAATGTTCCTTTTAATAGCTCATTTTTAAAATAGGGGAATCCGCTAAAAATAGGAGTTCCCACCATCGATTTTATTGTCTCCTTACCCACTGTTAATTAATTGTAGCTTCAAGAAGGTAAAGTTATAATGTATAATCTTTAATTTATTTAAACTTTTAAAAATTAACCCAGTTACTAAAACTCACAGGTGGTCCTATGTAGCCTGAGATGAGGTAGTAAACCATACACTGGTTAATTGGCGATTGTAGAAAGGTACAGTTCAAAGGTCAGTTGGCGATTGTAGCCTCAGGGAAAAGAGTAACCAGAACAAAGGCCAGTTTGTGATGGCTCCCATTAGCTACACTGAGAAGAACCACTTGCTCCGAGCTCTGGGATCCTACTGACTAATAACAGGTTTCTGTGCATTTGTGGCACTCAACAGTATAAAAGCAGGCCGCTGTGGCTGCAAAGGGTCTTTTACCAACCACCTGCAATAACATTAGGTCATTCGATTGCCGACCATACTCGATAACCTTGGTCACTGACCACACTCAATAACTAGTCTTTCAAAGACAACACTCAACAACTTTGGGTAATTTGATTGCTGACCACACTTGATATCATTAGGGCAGTCTTTCACTGACCACCCGCAATAACTTTTAGTCACCATACTTAATAACTTTTGTCAGTCGATCATCGACCATGCTCAAAAATATTAAACTGTTTTTAGCCAACCACTCTCGATAATATAGGGTCAGTCTACGACAAACCATCACACGAAAAAGCAGGTATGTATAGCAAGGTAAGAATTACAGTAGAAGCATTCAAAATCTTAGAAATTGGTCATTCTGAATCTTTAGAGTATTTAGGATTCCAAGAGCTTGAGAATAGTAAACACCTAGAAACCTAAAACTTCCTTATGCTTGAGAATATTAAGCACCTAAAAACTCCTAATGTTCAAGAATATTGATCATCTAAAACCTCCTTACGATCGAGAATATTGAGCACCTAAAACTTCCTTAAGCTCAAGAATATTGAGCACCTGAAACCTCCTTATGCTCGAGAATATTGAGCGCCTAAAACTTCTTTATGCTCAAGAATATTGAGCTCCTAAAAACTTCCTTACGCTCGAGAATATTGAGCACCTGAATCCTTTCTTCCATAAATTTGAGCAGCTAATAAATTTTAAAACTCAAAGTCCCTTTTGGCGATGATAGCTTAAACCTGAGGATGAACAAAATTATGAAATACTGATTTTTGTCAATGAGCCCAATTTATAACTGGGCCAAAAGAATTTCCGTAAAGCTGAACCCTGGAAGAAGCCTTTTGAATGTGGATGGCTATCTGGCAATTAATCGTAAGGAACGCCGATTATGAAAATTCAACATTAAAAATTTTGTCTAAATTACATTAAAACTTATAAACTATTTTCTAAAATGACATTTCTTGTCATTCCATGGTAATATAATGACCATGTGTGTTAGTGCAAATTTTCTTCAAGAATTTCTTTGAGAGGAGTTGCAATTGATTGCAAGTGAATTTTGATTTTCTCATTACTCTTTCAATCTGATTATTTTTTTTTCTATTTTGAGTAATGATGACATTAGATGAAAAACAAAAAAAAAAGCGAAATAATTATCTAAAAGAAGAAAACGTGTATCCTATTAGGTGATGGTAATTGTGACAATAGAGTGTTTGATGAAGAAAAAACCATGTACAGTTTTAGATGGTGTGATTATATCTAAGCCAATATGATATGTGAGAGGATGAGAATAGTGATATTCAGTTAAAATAATGATGGGAGTTCTTATGAAGAGTGATAACTGAATGTAATTGGGATTTCAGTTAAAATCTTAAATATCAACAGGTTGGGTCATATTATCAAATATTAACCAAAGGGCCCCTAGTTAATGTATAAAGACTTGAAAGTAATACATTTTAATCACAAGGGATGAAAACCAAGGTTTGCTACAATTATTCACAATTCCCAGCACCAATGAAAACATATTCTCTTCTCCAGTTAACTGTATGGACTAATTAAATCTGTCTTTGTAATTTACTTACTTCGGCCATGTTTATTTCAAAGTTCACTACGTCGGGGCAATCTCTCTCAGCCGTAGTTCTGTTACCTCCAAGCAATACAAATATGTCAATCATGTAGCTGGTTAAATTTTTAACTTGCGGAGAATCCTTGCCGCTGAGTAGAATTTCTTGACTCAAATCTAAACTTGCTTCATCAATCTAAAACAATAATCAATCAAATATTACTTTTATATTATAATACTGTAAACACATTCAATTGAATTTCTGGTGAATAATATGCTCTATATATGATGCTGCAAGTTTTATAGGTCTCTAAGTGTTTTTTATAGATTTAGGTGGTAAAAACTTTGTAACAGGATTTTTACTGTAAGCTAAAGAATAGTTAGTGAATACCAAATACTGTTATTTGTTGCTTTTACAGATTATTTGGATGTGACATCGTTTGTGTATATAAAGCAATAAACAACATCCCAAGAGTATGGATCAACTCTCATTCTCATTTGCCAAATTTAAAACCTGAGATGCAACTGGAACATAGGCCTAGATGTCCAGCAATATGTTAAAGTACATAAAAACAAAGGAAAAACAATTAGACAAATTTCTAAATGGTCAAATCAAATTTAAATCAACTTGTATATGATCAGCAAACCAGAAGTTATCAACAAAACAAAACAAAAAACCCTACACAAAATAGATCACAAATACTACATCAGAAATAGGCGTGCACAACAGTAACTAAAAGTTTGAGGTTTGTACCTGTCAACACAGGTGGATGGGATCTACCAGAATATTTATTGCTGTTCCTTTGTCTTAATTTCCAATCTTGGAATATGGTAATGACCAGGTAAATTTGTGGATTACTGTTAAAACTGTAATAACAAGAAATCCCTATGGAATATATAACAAAAGTTGTCCAAATACTGTTATGAATTTATTATATTTCTATCTGTTATTAAGTTTAAAAATCTTTAACCTCTTAGTTTAAGAGTTCCATTGAACGAATTCGTATAATTCTGTTTTGAATCCGCTAGGTGGGTAAGAGAATACTATATGTAGTTTGGTTTTTAATGAAACTAGTTTTAAGTGGTCCAATACTTTGGCAAAATGATTCTCAGCTAAAGCTTTTGTTATAAAGGCAGACGATAAACAATAATATGTAATACTTATATTGTAATACAGTAATGAAATCCCAACAGCTATTGTTATATTATCAATCAAGTGATTCTATTTTCCATTATTTCCACTTAATAATGTTTCTATTTTTATGCTATATTATTTTGATTTCATTTACCTTGAAAATGCTTTACTATTAAAGAAAAAATTATTATTGTAGTATATCTTTTCATTTATGTGAAATCAATCATTTTGTAGATACAATTTTAACACAAACTTCTAATAATTTTCAGAAATTATAAAAATTTTTGCTGTAAGGACGTGATTTAACACAGTGGAATCGTTTTACACATTCTTGCCCAACCACTCTAACAACAACAAAGAAGAATCCCGGTAGGGTTATAAAGCAAGTTTACTGTCTCCAAAGAAATGTCTTCTCCGGATATCTCTGAAAGTAATTTATGTTTGAAGAAAAATTTAAAAGGAGTATTGTCATGTATAAAACTCAAACCAATCAAGCATACTTATTTGTTGTGCTTGCTTAATGTTAGCACATGTGTATATCAACAATGTGTTCCTGTTCCATTCACGGTTTTCAGGTGAAAGTCATTAGTTTACATGGTTTCATCCAGATATGTTCATGGAAAAACTATGACTTATTCAACACAACCTTTTAATGCGCAGTGTCAGCACTAGGCATTGTAGTAACTCATTTTGATGATGATGATTACAGGAATGTGGTTACTAAGAATCACATTAGTGATTAGTAAGAATGTGGTTACTAAGAAGAAAAAATTCTTCTGTTTGAAAAAGATTATACTATCATACAAAATTTTACTGCTCAATAAATTTTAGTTGCCAGTGGTTTCAACAGGATGACACTATTATTTACACAGCCTTGATGTTTTAACTATTCTTTATTAACTTTCATGGAATCACCCTATATCACATGGATCCAAATGTCTATGATCTTGCCTTTCAACATCTAAATGAATATACTTGTGGAATACTGAAAAAAATATTTTTGTATCATCCACCAACTTCCAATTCTATAATCTTTGAAATACAAAAAAAGATACATATATTAAACCAAAGCAAAACAACCTCTTTTTGCTAATGTATTTTAATATTAAATAAAGTATTTTACTATTTGTTCTGGAGCATACTGTTTGTATAGTTTTTGTAAGAATTTCTTTATTTCAATATTCATCAATGATTTGCATCTGAATTACAAAATCAACAAGATCGGGAATTTCGCTATGAATCAGTAGAATGTTAAAACTGTTATACAGCACATTCTATATAACTATTTAAATTTATTATGTGCTTTTAGATTATTTCATGTGATCAAAACCTTGGTCTCATAATTTTTTTTTTTTTTTTTTAGATGCGCAGTTTTAGAGATGCAGCAAACTGACCAATGCTTTAGCAAATCAAAATTCACTGTCAAACATATTGCTTTTGCTATTAATAATATATATTATATATGCCTAAATTTTGAGATTTTTGGTTTTATCTTCTTATTTATTGACTCTAATTTAACCAAAAACATTTTATTTTTAGACATGATGACAGACTTATTTGCAATTAGTATTAATACTTACAGTGAGTACCAATTTGTTTTTATTTACACTATCGACATCTATAAATAGCCTAAATAGTTCAGCTGGATAGGAATATTTTGAAAAATTATAGTGAGCCTGCATCCAGTTGAAGTAATTGGCATCCCATTTGTCTCCTTTATCCACTGGCCAGTTGCCGGAATTAATAATTACTTCTAACACCATGCCAATGCTTATAGCTTCAATCGCATCTGCAATACACCATACCAATTTTACTAAAATAATTTGCTTCCTCACTAAATAAAGTGTAAGGGTCTTACACTTTATCACACATCACTTTACACACATCAGATCTTAATATGCAATGTTCTTAATATTAAATTGTAATACTTCTTCACTGAATTAATTATGTCAAGGAGATTGTCATGTATCATTTAATAAGACAGACCACATTCCCCCTGACACTCACCTATGGTAGACCTACAAGATAAATAACACTTGTAAAAATATTGCACAACTTTTCTTCCACTACCATAATATAACTTCTGGTCCCATATCCAATTATATTGAATGTTGACTATCATGTTGGCAATCATTATTTCATTTTTTCCCTTGGGATGCTAACATAGGCTCTGTAGCCCCCAACACGTCAGCTATAAGCTTTTTGTGTTCCTTTCTTCTTCGCCTTAAACTGACTAGTGCCCTTAACGAGCTTCAGAATCTTGTAGGTGTCCTTGTTGAACTCCTGATCTGGTTTCTGAGGTCCAAAAAGTCTCCTTCTTTTGGTCTCCAGGACCTAAAATTGAGTATATGTGCTGGAGCTTCAACCCCCTGCCCGCACAGACAACACTTAGGCAAGATTAGTAACAATTCCATCTTATGTAGATGACTCCGAATATGGCTGTGTCAGGTGATCATGGCAACAACCTGCCCCAGTGACTTCTTGTTAAATTGATCAAGTATCCTTGTTATTACAGGGTCTGGTCCCGAGAGAAGGCATTTCTCCAATCGTTTGCCCTGGCAACGATTTCTTCCATAGCTTGATGTAATCTTCCCCAGTCCATTTCCTTATTGCACCTCTCACAGTTATGCAACTAATCCTGCATGGCTCTTCCATGTAGAGCAGCAGCTCTTCTTTTGGCCATCAGGTCCCTCAATCCTGCAATGTGTAGGTACCCACCCCAGTTGCACCATATTGGCATTTGACAGAACACAGAGGGAGTGGAGGGAATCCCGTACCAATTTGGATGAGATTTCAACAGAGCTGAGAAACTTTATTGACGCCTGGCTACCTGTGAGTATTGCAATGTCCTTCCCTGTAAGTCCTTCCTCTAATACTTAATGAACAGAGTATTAGTGATCACATACTGAGATTACGCAGATCTCAGCTTGGAATACTGTGCAAAACCTTCCTAGGCTAACATTAAATGGACAATCACAGTGTCCTCCATATCCAGACTGTCGATTATGCAATGATCCATCTGTGTACCAAACAAGTTGACCTGCATGTAACGGTCACTTTCCACCTTCCCAATCCTTGAATGAATGGAGAAGAACTATGTAAGGTCGAGTGAAACATACTAAGTACATATTCTATCAGATAGCATATCTAACATCGAATCTTTTAGAAATGTTTGATGATCTCAGATTGCTCCATCTTAAGAATGCTCCTCTTCCATTCCCTGTGGTTGTGAAACATATAGGAAGCCTGTCTCACTTCCTACATTATGAATATGTCCTGAGGTGGCAGGTTTAACGAGACCTCCAGAATAGCTGTAGGAGTGCTCCTAAAGGTACCAGTGACCAACATGCTTCCAAACTGCTGCAAGCTAGCCAATTTGCTGCTTGCTGTAGCCTGTGTTGCTTTTAGCCACCATACCAGGGAACCATATGTCAGTTGAGTTCTGACAACAGCCATGTTTATCCAAAGAGCATCTCTTGATCTTAGTCCCCATTCATGATTTTATTTACTGCTGTCAAATAAATATGCTGTTGTCATGTTGAACCACTGGTATAGGTTTTCATAGTGGAAGTCTTCTGTCACCAATTTTACCTTTCATTATGAGTTAGAGAATAGAATACTTTTCCTGTATGCCTTACAATATAACCAAAATAGGATAGTTTTCTAATCTTGACTCTACTACCCGATTATTAAACCTTTTCTTTTCTTACTCTTTCTACTGATTTGTTTAATCAAATTTTTGTAGAATTTCCAATTTGGAATTTTTATGTCTATATATCATAAATATTATGTTCAACTGCTGGAATCTTGTAACTAAACTGGAATTATGTAATTAAAATAGATCCTGTGTCTAAGTATTATCATAGTGGTCGCTCCAATAGCTAATTTTTTTTATTGAAAATTCTCTTATTATTCAAAACCTAATGTGCATCTTGAGCATTACTTACTGTTAAATGTAAATTGTTCTGGCAAATTGAAGGCTAATGCTTTTTCATTAAGTAAAACAAAGTGATGGGCAAAAAACTGAACAATGTGTTGTTAAATTTTACTTTAATGGTGCATAACTATTTAATTGTTTATCACTTAGAACTAATTGTTGCAAGAAACACATTAGTTAATTCGCCATGTATAACTGTTTGATTGTTTATCACTCAGAACTATTGCAAGATTGTTTATCACTTGTTGCAAGAAACATATTAGTTAATTCACCATGCATAACTATTTGATTGTTTATCACTTAGAACTAATCGTTGCAAGAAACACAATAGTTAATTTGCCTTTTCTTTTCTAATCTTTTTTTTAATATTAATGAAAACCTCGTTTTAATAAATGATAATTCTATCTATATTTACAGTTCTCATTATTTCTAGCACTAAATAATTTATTCGAAAAGTGACATAAAGTATTTTCTGCCTTTTTTAAACTTATCTTATCTGCACACATGCAACTGTTTAACAGCAGTTTTTCTGATGTCAGTTGTCAGGACAACTCTTCTTTTATTAAGGTTTTATTGTTTTATCATATTTTTTCTTATTCTAATGAACTTTTTCTACAAAACTGTTTATTCTAAATTACATTTTCTAGAAAACTACAAATTCTAATTATTATCTTCCATAAAACATCCTATCTTGATGAGTGTCATCTACAAAGCTATTTACGGCAATGAACACCTTTTAAAAACGTCTTATTCTAATGAACATCTTCTAATATTAACAAAATATTCTAATATACACCATCTACAGATCTTTTTAAACTCATGAATGTTTACTACAAAACTACTTATTCTAATGTATATGAATGTTTAAACTTACCTTCATCCATGCAAATTTTGAAAAAGTTTTTTGCCATTTTGAAAGGTTTTAGATCCTTGTCTGTTGGAGGTGTTACTAAGATAGTGTGCATCTTTGTCAAAAGTAAAAAATGAGCATCCAAATAATCATTATTTTTTGACAGGAACTAAAATAATGCAAATAATTTAATATTTATTATTTAGTAACTAATATTTAATAATTAATACAGTACTTAACATTTAATACTTAATATGTAAATATTTTTATTTGGATGATACTACAGTAGCAAATCACTCGAACAATAACATCATGAATACATTTTTTGTAAAATAGCCTGAAATAAGAACTTTGACACTGTAACAAATTATCTACAAAAGTTGTTTTATATATGCTTACCTATGTAAGTGATATTTTCATATGTATATACATGTGTTCCTATTACTAATTATGTGTATATTATTTATTGTTAGTATTTTTTATGTATGTGGTCATAAGGCCTAAATACAGATTAATCAGCTGTGTCTCTGAACAAGCACACCTCAAGGTCTTAGGTTCGAAACAACAGTTACTGCCAATCCCTTACTGTTAAAACGTTGGCTGGTGTGTGTGTATGTGTTTGTGTGAATGTATAATTTTAATGATCCCAGTATCCAAACAAGTTAGTCAGATGATTCAACCTTGTTAATATATTTACTTTATAAGTATTTGATGCAAAGAAGCTCTCAGTACTTTTAAGTACTGAGTATTTTTAAGAGAAGAAAATTTTATTTATCACTTACTTGATCTTCAGGTACGGCTTGTGTGGTGTTAGAGAAGTTACTGCACACATAGTTATAAAAATCATCACAAGGATCAGCAAATAGGTTCGCGTAATTTAAGATTTTATTTGCTACAAATATAATTCAATCATTAAAACAAATATAAACTTAAATGTACCAAAAATATTATAAAGGCCTTATGCTCAACAAACAAACAAAATTTCTTGCTATCAAGAATAACATTATTTATTGAACACATAGTCGGTATTTGGTGAAACTCAATGATATCAAAGAAAATTAGCACAATAATATAGTTTTACAAAAATTATTTATTTAGTTACATATATTTTACCATAAGGCATCTTCAGACATAGTAAAGTTAAAAATTATAAAGTGTACTTATATACTAACAGAGTTGATGTAAAAACTGGAAGGGAGAAATGAAAGAAAGGAGGGTCTGACAAGTGTATAACAAGGGATCAGCAGTTGGGATATAGCCATAAAACTCATAATTAGTTTTATTTAAGGTAATATTTCTAATTTTATAACTTATATTGCCAGAAAATGATGTTTTAGAATATTTTTGTGTTTCTTTAGTTGATATAACATGTAAATAATCATTAGTAAGTATAGTATGTTATACAATATAAATAAGTAAACTGAAAAATACAGTAAATATTGTAAAATTCCATTCTTTATTTAGAATCTGGACATTCTATTAATTTTAAAAATATCACTAATCCATAAAAAATAATAAAGGTATAAAACTAAATAATTTTGAAATATTATAAGTATATAGATCTATTTGTGAAAACCCAAATTTTAATTGAAATGAACTGAAATTTTAACCACTTTCCCTTATACTGGTTATCCTAACCTGCTGGTCATTCACCTTATTCTTGCATATCTATGAGTCCTTTCATTCTTTACATTCTCCCTTCCAGATTTAACATCAGCTATGTTAGTATATAAGTACACTTATACATTTTAACTGTACTACGTCTGAAGAATGTCTCACAGCTTAATATATGTCACTACAAAAGAATTTTGTGAAACTATATTATATAGTGTTCTAATTTTCCTTGATAGAATTATTTTATTTTTTGTAAGTTAGTTATCTGAGTATTTAATTTTTTTTAGTAATTTTTAAAACTTTTTCATAATTTAATTTATAATAAATAATTATTAATTTGGTTATTGGTTATATAGTTTCTGGATTTATTTTCATCAAGGTTTTTTGAAGCTCTAGATATAAATTAATTTTGTTTTTTACATCACCAGTACTTCATTCTTTTCACGATTAATAAAGAAAAATTCTGATGGTAGTCAGGGTACATTTTCTTATTTTCAATGTAATTTAAAAGTTTAAAATGGCAATTTATAAAGATTTTAATACTGATAGTGAAATAAAATTTGTTAAAAAAATATATGACAATAATATTATTGTAGGAAATTTGATTCTATCACATCAGTGAGACAGCTGTATTCAACTCTTATTATTTTCTTTTCTTTTATGCATACACTTGTAATTTTAATTAATATTACAAATTGATAATATTGGTACAAAATATGTTATTTGAATTCAACTGACTAAAAAATCAAAAAATTATTATAAACTTACACAATTGAATACATGCTTCAGTTCTGCAAACATTCGATTCATTTCGGCGAAGGCCACCTAGAAGAAATTATTCTTATTGAATATATTTTTAAATATAGTAGATGTTTTCAAAAATGTTTTCCTTTTATATAAAGCTTAGGTTATAATAAAAAAGTTAATAGTAAAAAGTTGAAAATGACAAGTTATTAAATAATTTATTTATTAACTAAGGACCTATCAAACTATTTTAATAATTATTTTGTATAAATCAAACTATGTAGGGCATAAATACAGTAACATTATTAGTTTTAAAAATAATAATTATTGTATTTTACCCAACAATTAATTCTCAAATAACAATTCTAAGAGTACAAAATTCTGGCCTTAAATATAAATAACCCAATACCTCCTAAATATAAAAAGTTTCGTAGCTTTAAGATGATGGTGCTTATGATATTACATATTGTTGTTGTAACACACAACCTGGAGGTTATGAACACTACCCTGAAAATAGAATTCAAAATTAATAATATGACATTGTTCCTACACAGTCATATTTCAATTCAAATAATAATATTTCAAATTCAGATAACACGAATGATTAAAATTTATTAATATTCATGGTAATACCAAAGAATATAGATACACAAAATGGTAATATAGGAAAGGTCTGTCATTATTACTTATATTATACAATTATTATTATTTTTATTTCATTTTGGACTAGGCTATATTACTGCACTTATGTAAACCAGAGTTGTTCTCATATATAGTATATCAGCCAAATAATGATTATTAGCCATTTTTTTATTAGAAATGTTTTACTGGAGTGATCATCATGGTTAAGACCCATACAAATACCTTGAAAAAAGTACCAATATTTATCTCTTCATCACCTTTTGAGTTGTTATAATTTGTGTGTGTATGTGTGTGTGTGTGTGTGTGTGTTCCAATACATTTTTTCTAGTTTCTTGCAAGAAATAATAAAGACAAAAGATGTAGCCTACTCCATACTGATACATTCGCTAACCCAACAAGGTTTCCATTCTCACTGTTTTGTGAGTATAATTTTTTTACCGCAAATGCTGCCCACTGTAGTGGGTTTCTTCTAAGGCTTTGGTACAATGAACTGCCGTTGTAGAATAACTACACATAAAACCTACTGCTACCTCCTTACCGCAGTAACTATGCCTCTTGTAGGACTAGATATATATATATTTGCTCTGATATGTGTAGTATAATGACAACTAAAACTCTTATTTAATTTTTTTTTTAAGTTACTTATCAAAGTTAGTTCAATTTGTCTCTTTTCTATTTAACACCAGTAAAACAATATCATATTTATTTATTTATTTATCATTGAATTATTTTAGAGAACAAATTTAAAAATTTTATTTTATTTATAATACTAAGTTTTAACCAAGTTTATCAGAAACATTCTTTCTGAAATTTACTTTACACGCTTATGATCAAAATTGCAAGTATTACTTAATAAATTCAACTAAATGATTCTTTTCTATTCTACACACTAATATTTTAATAATCCAACACAAATACAGAAATTCTTTAAACATAAAATTGATTCTGTTTTATGATCACAATTCTGAATTCATCAACATAACCTTAAATTAATTTCTTAATTTTGTTTGATAATATGAATCTTCGTTGTTTCATGAAAATTATAACTTTTATTATAATGTAATTATATGATGGAATCTATAATTACAATTGTACCAATTATTTATTGTTTAAATTTCATTATATTTTATTATTATTTATACAAGCCTGTGACCTAGTTCAGAAAACTTTATTATTTTAATTTTATAGTTAATTTACTATTATATGTAATATCTTAATCAAAATCACTTCAACATTTGTTTTGAAACTATTTTATGAATTTCAGTAATTTTTTAGTCTGGTATTTATTTTAATCCTCTAATGTTGTAATTAAGAATATTTTCCTATATAATATGTTATAATGTTTTTTTTTTAATTTCTGTACTTTAAAGGTTGAATTTATATTTAATTAATTCTCTCAAAATTGTAGTTACTGATTTTGTATTATTTTGTGGGAGATTTTAATTTGTTAATTCATTTTAGATATTAATTAAACTGATACAGTGTGATTCAAATTCATTCCCTTCAAATAAGAAAATTTAGACTATAATAAGTAAAAACTGAGTTGTCAGTTGTACTTTCATAATGAACTGTGCGATCGTCCCATGGCCAACCAGTGTTATATGTTCTGTTCTCGGCTCCTGTAGATTCCCAATTCCAGATGCTGAAGATGATAGTCCAGTTGAAACCCAAAAATACGACATCAGTGGTCTCCTAACTCAAATTTCTATCCAGAGTCTACGAATCCTGAGTCAACACGATCACCATGGAATATCGTATGCTCACTAGCATTACTTTTTGTAATTTGTGATTTATTATTTAAAATAACTAAATAAAATTTGTTTAGTATAGCTTAATTTTCACTATCTTCTACTGTATTACTGTACTTTTTTACGATGCTGAAGAATGTTTTTATAACTACTTAATTCTGTAGAATATTATAATAGCAAGTTTTGTAACACTAGCTTACAAAATGATGATTCCACGAACAGACTACCCGATGACCAAAAAATTACATCCGTTCAGTTAAAAGGTTGATTCATAAGTCCTCGTGATGTGTTTCCACAGCAGCGAAGTGGGTACCGGTGCTTTGACTGGCACCAGTTAAAGAAATCAAAAAATCCCTTTTGAGATCCTTTGAGTCCCTAAGTGATTAGCATCTCCCAAACTTCCTCAAGTGCTTAGATGACTACCTTCTCACTCCAGGAGTGTATCCTCACACTTCACCAGTTTATCAACGTTGTTTATTTATTATTAATTAACTTTTTAAGTTAATTAATAGTTGCATTGTGATGTATGGGGGGGGCACGCCTGAGTCAATGGTAGCGACATCTGTCTTGATCATTGTCTCTCAGGTAACATCCCTTATTCCATTGCAATTGTCATTTTTCACTGATTTTTCATATCTCCCTTTTGGATCAGCCAATTTTGACAATCAGTATGTTAAATTCTTCAACTTAACTCCCTGAGTTGATAGGAATTTAATTTGTAGCTCTACCTTGACTGGTTCCAAAGTTATCCATAATTTCTGTTTTGTCTGATATTCCTGGTGTTGATATCTATTGTATAGGTACTATGAATAATTGTATTACCTTTTTTCAGGTTTTATACCTGAATAAATACAGTTACAATATCGTAAATTATAGTTACCCTATCATGTTTTATGATTATTAATTTTCCTACATTTTTATTCCCTAATACACTGCTTAACCTGATATAGCCTATATACTACCCTTATTTTAACATAACAAAATGTAATATTATTACTAATTTAAGCTAGCACTATAATATAGCAATTTTTCATACCACATTTAATAATTCACACTGTCACTTATTTGAGTTTACATTTTATATTATTTATTTGTTCTCGGATACACCAATCACATTTTTACTATATATATTACAGTAATATAGGACCTTGACTTCCTTCTGATTCTAATATACATTTTTTTTTAATTTATTTTACTCAACACTTTTTTTCTTACATCTAATTAGTACATCAAATTTACAATTTTCCTCCACAAATTAGCTTGTATTCCTTACTTTTATTTGTACTGTATGCTAAGTAATTTTATTATATATTAATTAAAATTTTTCTATCATTTTTTTTAAGGCTAATATCTCATAAAGTATTAGGTTTATAAAAAAATTGTATTCTTTATTTATTATTCAAACTAGGTTCATTAGTCAGCATTTAATTTCAAAGTAGCTTTATGCGTAAATAATACTGTTACTGCTATTATCAGTAACAGTAAAATTATTATCAGTAACAGTAAAATATCAATGTTTCATAATATTGAACAATATGAAAAAAAATTTCATAATCAGCTAGTTTTCATTTGAAAGTACAGCAAAAGACATACCAAACTCCACAAGGTTTTACCAAATTATTCCTGCATAGCCGCTTACTAGCAAACCCAGTTAAGCAATTTTCTAGGCTGTGTTTTCTTTATGCATTGTCCGACATGGCTTTTACATATCGAAGTTCGATATCTACAAGTGTTTTACAAAACTTATACAATGCACTGTTGCAATGAAACTAAATTTTTAATCTAATTGTAAAAATCATAATTGGAAGAAAAATTCCATTTCACAGTTTGTGGTGTATGTGTATGTGTGTGTGTGTGTGTGTGTGTGTGTGTGTGTGTGTGTGTGTGTGTGTGTGTGTGTGTGTGTGTGTGTGTGTGTGTGTGTGTGTGTGTGTGTGTGTGTGTGTGTGTGTGTGTGTGTGTGTGTGTGTGTGTGTGTGTGTGTGTGTGTGTGTGTGTGTGTGTGTGTGTGTGTGTGTGTGTGTTTTAATCTTTTGATCTTCAATAGTTTTAAACACTACGACAGATGTTATTTTAAACAAATTTTCAATAATTTTAATTGGTTTCAAGTATACATTTTTTAATTAAGTGAACTACTACTGTTCATTATATGAATTTCAATTAAAGTTTGTTTACTTTTACAATTAAAAAAAACAAAAATCCTTTTGTTTTTAAAACAAAAATTTCTTTTACTTCTAATTTGAAATAATGAGTGGAGTTAAAATTCTTTAAATATGGCCCAAATATCAGCAAAGTCTGATAAATCAATTTACCAAGTTTTTGTTTCTCCACCACCGTCATGTTAAACAACTTCGATAGTGGTAACAACTTACCTTCCACTACTTCCTCTTCAGTATTTTGTCTTTTTTGCTTTGCCTCCAGTTGCATCAGCCCATGTAAGAGTGTCATTTTCTGCAAGTTGTCATTGTTACTTCTTGTCTGCAACAATTAAACGGCAACAACACATACTTACCTGATTTGAATGTTAATCGTTTACAAATTTCAATAATAACATGTTTTAAAAACCCAATAATACTTATTTTTTCAAAATAAGTGAAATTTTCCAATAAAATTGTTTTCTCTTGTGATAGACCTCAAGTTGTTATTTTTGTAATAAAGAATTAATTATATAATATACATCATTAAATAAATAGAAATGTTTATCAAAATATTTTCGTAAGTACAAAATGTAAATATTGAGAAATAAATAAATTATGAAATTCTCAAAAATCATTACTAAATTAAATTATTTTTAAGTTAAAATACTTTTAAAATTTGTATATAATATGTAAGATATTGAATTGATTTGTAATTTTATTTAATTAAAAAATTTCCTATTTTTTTTAAATTTTCTGTGTATGTGCGTGCGCACACACACACACACACACACACACACACACACACACACACACACACACACACACACACACACACACACACACACACACACACACACACACACACACACACACACACACACACACACACACACACACACACACACACACACACACACATGTGCATATGCACAAAACCAATACTTTGGACTTTAGGAGCTCTAAAAACATAACAATTCATAAAAATTTTAATATTAATTTTTCTCTATACCAAACATTGCCTTAAAGCCCTAGTTGAAGAAGTAAGGGTACTTTAAAAAATAAACATCAATACAACTTGAAATAATCACAATAATAATGAAATAATCATCTTGCTGTCATGATGAAAACTAATTTCCTAAAAATAGCACTATATATAATGAAAATTTCAATAAGGGAAATTAAAAATTTTAATCAGCTTAGATAAATTAATTACACGGGAAATGATGGCCAATAATTTTTTTTTAATTATAGGGAAGTTATTAACTGTGTTTTTTAAACAAAAATTTGTGGTGTGTGTGTGTGTGTGTGTGTGTGTGTGTGTGTTTTTAATCTGTGCTTTTGATCTTCATTAGTTTTAAACACTATGACAGATGTTATTTTAAACAAATTTTCAATAATTTTAATTGGTTTCAAGTATACATTTTTTAATTAAGTGAACTACTACTGTTCATTATATGAATCTCAGGTGACTGGCTTACCTCAGGAAACAACATTCTGTAAGCATCCTGCACTAAGGAGGAAGGAGTTCCTTCATCAGTTAAAGCTGTTGTGCTGGTTGCATACAATAACAGTGTAACCAAAAGGGTGCTGACTATCACTGGTTTGATCATTCCTGTAAAAAACAATACTATGTTGGAAAATCAGTAAACTTAGTTTTGAGATTAAGTTTAAATACATAATAATCTTTGGCATTTTCGATCGTATATGTAAAAATACTGTTGCACTTGTAGCAAACTACAAGCTTTGTACTTCAGAGGAAAATTTTGGATGCATGGAAGAAGAGAAACATTCTCTTAATTTAGTGGACAAACATTATAAACCACATTTGGTTTTATAAAAAAAATTTAACAAGGGAATGAATGGACATTCTTTATGAGCCATGGTAAATTCAATGGCCAGGCACACTCTATCTTTTTATGGCCATGTAATAGAAATAAGCACTCTAAGAGATCTGTTTGTTGATACATGGGCAGATGTTCTCTATAAAATTTGTATGATCAATGTAATGGGGTATAACTTTTTCGTCTGCATTAGCCCAAGTGTGCACAATAGTCGGACGTTAAACTCAAAAAAAAATCAATGTAATGGACAAATGTGCTCTAAAAACTGTGTTGTGTAATGGACAGACCAGCTTTAAATAAATTTTTATAGCAAATTTTATGGATGAATGGGCTCTATAAGTAAGCCCTTTATGGTTAATGTACATACATGTTCTATAAACTTTGTATGAACAATTTGTAATGAACACAAGTGCTCTAAAAACGTTTTTGTTAATGTAATGAGCAAGTGCATTTTAAAGTTATATAGATAAAGGAGATGGACGGCTGCTGTCTATTTCAGTAATACATTGTACTACAAAAATTAAAGTTTGAACTAAAAGTCTTTTACATCCACCAGTAACTATTGGTGGTGATCTGAACTACATGGACAATATGAGTACTAGTACTGATTATAGTGTACTCTTTAGATTCAATAAATACATTGTTTCATTGAGATTTGTATAAAAATGTTATTTTGAACAATAGTTGATTTCTTCATTATGTCACTTTGATAAGTTATGTTTATTTTCATTGTGTAATAGCTGCATAGCGACATAATTTTAAAGCTTAGTTTATTATTAAAAGTGTTGAGATAATAGGCTAACACTGAATAGGCTTACTCTTACATTTTAATTATTTACGAATATTGCATTTCAGATTAATGAAGTAAGGTCTTTCAACTAGACCGTTTGACATTTGATTTGTTTGTTTAAACATAGTTTTGGCAAAATGCATTGACAAATTGTTTTGAAATTTAGTATGAAGATACCTTACACAAAACTGAATGACTTATTTGTAAGAATTTTTCCATTCACTTCCGTTTCAAGAAGATGGCCTCTCATTTAAGGATGACAATTGTACTTGCTAACTATTTCCTGTAACACTGGCTGAACAACCATACCTATCATACTTTTGACAGTTTCAGAGAGAAAGAGCTATAATTTTCAACAAATTTGTTCTGGTAATATTTTTCATAAATACTGCTTTTACTGGTTAAATTGGTGGAAAAGTTTACGAGCTTGTTAAATCATTATCATGGCCACAGGGCCAGGCAGTTAATTAAGAATATATTACAAGGTTTACCATACTGTGAACTACTTCTCTACTGTTTAATGAACTTCCAGTTAAGTGGCATGTGAGTTGTTTAAGTTTGCCACTGGTATGTGCAGGAGATGTAAATCTGCATCACTGAGTTACATAATGACTCCAGCTAATTAGCAGCAGGTTTTGAATTAAGTTGAGTAGAAATGCATAATAATAAAGTCATTGTTTTTAATAAACCATTGTTATTTTCTAAGGAATTGTATGTAATTTTGTCATATATATATGAAATTCTGTCCTACTTTTTATTACCTAAAATATATCTGATATATGTATATATATATATATATATATATATATATATATATATATATATATATATATATATATATATCAGAGATATATTTCAGGGGTAATAAAACGTAGGACAGTGTTGCATCACTGGCCACATGTTCTTCCCTGCATTGTTTTATTTGTTGAATACAATTTTTTTTTTTTTAATAATAGGGAATACAAATTTCTAAATCTGGTAGCACCACACAAAACCACATCTACATGATGAAGTACATATAAAGTACATCTGCTATATATGATATACAATGTAATTTTAAAAGGTGTCTTTAATGAAAGATAACAAATTAAAAATAGTTGTATAAATCAAAAATAAATAAATATATAGTAACTTTATTGGATGGAATATGTAATCTGATGCTTTATCTAATGAATTAATATAATTTTAGTTGTATAATATACTAGCTGTAAACTATAAGTGTGAGCTAAGATATTTTTCAGGGAATAAAAATTACAGTTGATTAATTTGGAAGTTGACTGAAGATTTTTTTTTAATATAAACTACAGGAAGTTTGTATGTTTTAGAGAAAAGCTTTTTGTTATTAAAAAACAAGTTATTGTTATGAGTAGAATTTAGTAATTTTTCCAAATCATTGACAAAAATATAGTCAGGTTGTTGGCTAAAGCCGTAAATACCCACCCCTGGCATTAAGATATTGTATCCAGACAAGTGACATTTTACACAAAGAAACCTTATAGTAGCCTAGCCATTTGGTCCACCTGTTTAACTAGATTGCTACAGCTCATGGCAACACCCCATTTTAAAATAAATCAAGCATTTTGAGTGCTCCCTATTTTATTCCAAATAGCATATGAAAGTTTGAAGTAGCCTAAAACCTACTAACCATTGTATTTAACAAATGTTAACATTTCTACTGAATTCTGTCTTGTTTTCAAAGTGATCAGCAAATAAAATTGGCATTTTTATATAACAAACATTTAGTCCTACAGAAATCTGCTTAAAATCAGTTTTGGCTTTTCCATAAAATAAAATATAAACAGAAAAACAAACTCAAGAAGTATACATACAACTTTTGCTTCTAGGGAAAAAACTTTTAAAATAAATTAATAATTTTGAGTGGGCAAAATTTTATTTTGAATATGTGTAGCATATAAAGTAGCCTAAAACCTGCTAACAGTTATTATATTTAAGAAATATAAAGGTTATTATTGAAATCTATCAAACTGTATCCCAGTGAAAGCAAACAAATTAGAAAAATAATTGTAACAGACAGACAGACACACAAAATGGAATTTTGTTTTTTGAAAATGATTTTTTAGCAGTTAGATAAGTCCCAAGACTTTGCTCAAGAATTTGGTTCATATTGAATTTTAACAAACACATGATAAAAATTAAAATGTTATCCCATTTGCTACAGGATTACTGTCTTAACTAAACTGTAATTAATATTAATATTAATATTAGGATTAATATTAACCTAAACTGTATATTATTAACCTAAATATTAACCTAAAATATAATCTAAAATTAACCTAAAATATTAACCTAAATATATGTTCAAATTTTACTGTATGTAAGGGATTTTAACCCTTTATGGATAGAATTTTGAAAACCTTTTTTTCAAATACTCCAAAAACTTAAGATAAAATTGTATACAAAATCTCATTTCGCTATGTCTTATAAATCTGTAAACACAAAGATAAAATTATAAATTTATTTGTGGGTGGATATTTTGAAAAACCCTTTTTTACACACCTAAAAAGCTTAAGATTAACTTGTTTATGGAATTTCAATTCTTTAGTTCTTTTCAATCTGGTAATACACAGGTAAAATGTTTTGTTTTTACACCATTTCAACCCACTAGGTATGGAATTTTGGACAACTGTATTTTTAACACCTCCTAAACATAGATAAACTTGTGTACCAAATTTCAACTTTTTACATTTTTGGGATATGGCAATCTAGAGATAAAATGAAAAATTCATTTTCACCAAATTTTAATCCTTTTAGGGATAGTATTTGTAAAAACATTTCTTCCTGCACCTCCAAGCCTACAATAAATTGGGTATGCAATTTTAGCAATCTACACCTTTTGGATCTGGAAATACAGAAATAAAATATAAAGTTAATTTTTACCCTATTTTAAGCAATTAGATGTGGGATTTTGCATAATGCTTTTCTGCACCTCAAAACCTAAAGTAAATCTGTGCAGCAAATTTCAACTCTACGTCTTTTGGATGAGACAACTCAGAGATATAATGTTAAGTTTGTTTTAACAAATTTTAATATAAAACCCTTTCTTTATACACACCTAAAACCTAAAGTAAACCTATGAACAAAATTTTAGCTTTTTAAGATTTTTGAATTACAAAATGAGGTAAAATGTAAATTTAGTAGTTTTTACCAAATTTTAACTCTTGGGATATGGTTTTTTTTTAAAAAACAAAAATTTCTTTGGCACTTCCAAAACCTTAAATAATCATCTGTATGACACTTAAACTCTCTACACCTTTTGGATTTGGAAATACCAAGATATAATGTAAAATTTGTTTTTACCACATATTAACCCAATAAGGAAAGAATTTTGGAAAAAATCTTTGTGCACTTCTAAAACTTAAAACCAACCTGAATGCTAAATTTTAGCTCCGTACTTTTTGGATGTAGAGATACAGAGATACACAATAAAAAAACATGTGCAGATTGTTTTTACTAGAATGTTTTGTGTATGTTCAATACTTAAAGAAATCTGTGTATACAATTTCAGTTCTGTAATTTTTTAGAACTGGAGATACAGAGACAAAATATAAAGTTCATTTTAACCTCAATTTTTACCCATTAGCTGTGGAAATTTGGAAACCCCTTTTTTGAATCTTCAAAAACCTAAACATCTACAAAATGTTTAAGTCTTTTGGATGTGAAGACTCAGAAATAAAATACAAAACTCATTTTTACCACATTTTAACACTTTAGGTGTGGAATTTTGGAAAACCATTTTTTTGAGCAACTCAAAAGCATAAGATAGCCTTATATACAAAATTACAGCTATTATGCTTTGGATCTGGAAATACAGATAAAATGAAAATTTGATTTTCTCCATTTAACACTTTAGAGAAAAACTTTGGAAATTCTTTCTTTGTAAACTTCGAAAGTCAAGTGTGTGAAATTGTTAACTTCGCAAAGTTTTGTGCAAAATTTCACCTGTTGGTCTTTTTTTGGATACAGTTATACATAGATAGAACAATATGCAATGGTCTTTCTATCCCATTTTAGCACTTTAATGATAGAATTTTTAAATACATTCCAAACTTAAGATAAATATGTGTATGAAAATTTAGCGCTCTCTTTATCTTTTAGAACTACAGATACAAAGATGTGTAATATTGGTAAAATCCTAACCTACTACTTATATGCTTGATGTAGAATTCTTTGTTAAAATCTTGACTTACCGTTTATATGCTAGAGTTGTGGAAGTTTGTTGAAAATCTAATTTACTGTTTAAACACAAAAGGCCATGAAAGATAGACTGAAGCTAGACCCAACATTTACGTTCTATATTGTGGAATATTTTAGTCAAATTTTTACTTACCATGTAGAAGCTAGATTGTAGACGCTTTCGTAATGTCAGACTTATAGTTTATACGCTAAAGGTACAAAATTGTAACTGATTTCCAACCTATAGTTTAACCTATAGATATGATATGTACATATCATATATTCAATCAATTTTTGTTAACATGAAGCTAGAAAAATACCAAATTTGAACCCGAAATTCCATATGCTTCTGCAACTTAATATTAATATATTAAATATACATATTCTAAAAACTAAAGAAAAAGATATTTGTAAATTTTTACATACCTTGAATTGTAAATGCTAACTTTATATGTTTTCTCAAATTATGTTCATAAAAGTACTAGCATGTATGATCCTTTTACATGTTTCTTGCTAGTAATTTGAAAAATGTAATTTATATTTATATACAAGTTAAAAAAAAATGAAAAATGCCAAACCAAACCAATAACAATAATTTTGTTTTGAATGTTATTCCAGATACCAGAAATTAATTTTTTTAAGTAATATATTATCTATAATAACAGTATTAGTTGTTCGAAAAAATAAATCATGTATTCCTATGCATTCAATATTAAACATGATTTATGATTGTTAAATACTATATAAAATATCATAACTGGTCATGTAAAGGAAATAAAAATATGCTTAGGTATCAATTTTTAAAAATGCAAGTTGCTTTTAAATGCAAACAAAAATGCACTTGCTACTTAACATAATAAACTTATTTTTTTATGTCAGAACTGTTTATAGTTATTTATTTTTTAAAAATACAAATTAATTTTTGTATAAAATAAGTAAGTTTAGATATAATGTGATTGCTCATTGACTTCTGGTCAGCCACCATTATCAAACTTATTTTAAAACTACACTAACCTTATTTTTTTAAGTTCAAGATTCAAGTTTAAGTGCATTAATTAATTGAACACCCATAGTGTATAGTAAAGATGGAAAGTATAGCTGATCCAAAGAACTGACCGAGAATTGGGGGAGAGACTAGAGAAAAAGCCTAACAAAATATCACAAATTAAATTCTATGATTACACTATATGATTAATTAAAATATGTTGGCTACCACCAAATGAATGAAATTTACTAGTAAGACCTCGGTTTCTGATATTGTAGAAACTACATATACGTAGATATAGTTAGAGGTTACACAAATAGATCGAACTTTAAACTGAACAAATAAGAAAGAGACCGATGTCTTCCATTACATAATTTATAAATAACAGCAATGATGTTTAGATCAAAGAATGTACACACAAAATTTCAGAAACAATTTAGCTTTATTAGTTATATAGATTTAAACTCATACATTTCAAATTCAAATTCATATCAAATGCAAAACAGTAAATTTACAATTGAACCTAAACTTTAATTATAAAAAAATAAACCATTAGTGTTCAGCATTTCTTATAGTTACTTACTAAAATATTAGGAATACTTAAATTAACAACTGTCTGCATGAAATTAGATAATTTGGCCAACCTGTCAGAAATCATTCTTTTCTTTCCTTTGTTTAAGTTTGTTTTATTTTGGGGAAAAGGAAAAGAAAGACTATGCAACACCGTTTGACTCTCTTCAGCTCCATTTCACTTTCAGTGGCCGCACTTACATTAAAAACAATAGGTCAGGTTTTGAATACGTAGTCCGATCACAGTAACTCTGCATTTAGTAGCCACCTGGCCTAATGTTTTCTTGTGATATTTGGTAAGACCGAATTTAATTATCTTTATTTAAACAACCAAAAATACAATTTATTTCTATGAAAGGTTCTTTAACACTATCTTCAATCTTCAGACTGGGCCAATTCCTTAGGTTATGTTAAGCCTAAGGCATGCCCTGTCAATTCCTTAGGCATGCCCTGTCAAGTGTTAACACTTGATAGCATGATTTTATCTAGACGTAAAACACATCACCTATATTTGATAAAAATATGACACAAAGTTCTGTATATAGCTGTGCTAACCTTAGACACAGTATTAGAAAGATCTTGATCGTTTGTTTCTTTCACTTTATATATTTATCACTGTTTCATTATTACAATCTGTCCTGCTGTCAATCCAAGATCACGAGAATAATCATTTAATTCATTCTTCAACGATTTGAAGTGATTTGTTAAATCTTGAAAAACTCTACAAACATATTCAGTAATTCAATTAAATTTAGTTATAACTTTGACTGTTTCAATTTCTACAACACTAAAAACCTCTACATTCATTTTTTTTCTTACTTTATATTTGTTATGAACTGCTAATTTACTTAACATTGAACATTGTGAAATAAAAGAATCTTCAGTTTTCACTTTGAAGAAATTGTGAATAGTGAGACTTAACTGACAATATTCTGTCAGGGATAACTTTTTGCTCACGTCATACAATGCTCGATGTTTAGTTCAAAGTGATCAAAAGTGACATAACCTTATGGGGAAATAGAAAATTATTTTTTCTCTAGAGTTAGTTACAAAAACTGTTGATAATGGGTTACATTATGTCCTCTATAACATCCCATGGAGAAGAGCTCAATAATTTGTTTTGGCTGACGAAGTGTTGTTTC
Organism: Callitettix versicolor; assembly: GCA_022606455.1. Lineage (NCBI taxonomy): Eukaryota > Metazoa > Arthropoda > Insecta > Hemiptera > Cercopidae > Callitettix > Callitettix versicolor. The sequence goes on along the minus strand of CM040190.1, from coordinate 57,415,743 downwards.
ATCTTAATGAATATGTAAAATCACATAATAATCACATTTTCGCTTCAAAAAAATCACATTAGCTACACAAGTACTCCCTGCACACACAAAAATTAGATATTTACTATACAAATTTCACAAAGGTCTTCTTAAAATTTGTTCAAAACATGAATAGTAAATGTTACATTTACACAACAGTTTGTGAACACCAAACCAGAATATTAGTTACACATGATTTCAGCAGGACAATGCTATTTCTCTACAACCATAACTTTCATTGAACAATGTTTTCATGGCAAACGATTTCAAAGTAGTTCTGGCCTCCTTGGACCTCTGATTTATTGCCACCTCACTCTTTCTTGTTGGGACTATTAAGTAAGTTGCTTACAAAACCATTTCTCACACCATTACAGACTTGCAAAGAGGAATCATCATTTCTACCAAAGAGTTAATTATTTCATTTATAGTTTATTGCATTTTTAAAGTGCATAAGTACTTTTTTTAATGTGTTTCTCAAGGTAACTGAGTTGTCAGGACCATAAACAAGTATGTGTATTTCATTATTGCAACATAGCCACCGGACCACATATTTAAGTAATTAGGATTATGACCTATTCTTCCCATCAGTGGTCTATCCACTCACCTTGTAAAGGCTACCACGGTTTCGAAACTCTATTGTTTCATCTTCAGGCCGTTATGTGTTAACAGATACAAGGTACGTGTTACACACGTATGAGTCGCAAGTGTAGCTTGGCCAAGTCGAATTTCATGGTGAATATTTTAAATGTGTAATTGTGCTCAGTGTTTGTGATGTATGTTTTAATGTTTTGTTTGACTTTGTGAAGACCTCGGCAGAGGGATTTAACATTTTGTATAATGGCCTGAAGATGAAACGACTGAGTTTCGAAACTGCGGTAGCTTTTACGAGGTGAGTGGATAGACCACTGACGGGAAGAATAGGTCATAATCCTAATTACTTAAATATGTGTACTTAAAGACAATTTTACCAGCTTTTCTTGAAACCCACCTGCCATTTCTACTTAATCAAACTTTATTTACAAATAGCATTTTATTTAGATTAGTTTTGTTTAAATTTTCTACTGGATAAACAACATTCAATGACAAACATTATGAAAAATTTATAGAGAAATTTTAAGCTTTGTTTGATATATCAAGTATTTTGGAGATGTTACGAGGTTTGGGTCTCTACTCTCCTCGGGTCCTTCAAACAATTAACTAACAATTAACATCAAAAAAACATACCTTTAATACATTGAGATGTGTTACATTACATTTAACTAGTTACAGTTACAACTATGGTTGGTGGCAACCCCAAGAATGAAAACTACTGTTTTATTTTTCATTAAAAGTTCCCCAAAATATATATTAATGTATTCAAACCAAAAGTAAAAGGGGAAGAAGTGTACGCCAATAATTGTCTACTTACTTTTACCACCGATTTGCCACTTCTCAACACCGCCCGGATGAAATGCTCTTCCTTAGATCGTGCCAATGCAGAGTCTTCGGGTCTTCACAGAAATGACCATCACCTGAAATATACTGACGTTCCAGCCCCCCGGTATCAACTGTCCTTGCCCTACTTCTTCCCCAAGCTTTTATTTCAACTGCTGTTCTACATACCTTGTTGCTTATTGCAACAAGCAGTATGTCAGCAGTTTCGTAATTTTGCATATGTTTTTGTCAATAGTGTTCATTCTTTGGCTGCGACCTCATTATAATATTTAAGACTAGTAACTAAAAATTAATATTTTCCTAAATCCTAACAGAGATATTAAAAACATTGATTTTTTTTATCAGTAACAATATGGAATAATATAACTTTTAATTCATTTTACTATTTATGTCACCTTAAATTTAACATGGTATTCCATTAGTGGTAAGGATTAAGGCTTTTCTTAACCAACGAAGAAAATCGAAGGTATGCAATAGAAGGCGAATGTTAAAACATACTGTTGTACTACACTGTTTCAAATGTTATATATAAACTAACATTATAACATGTTGTTCTTAAAAGTATGTCTCTAGAAAAATAGTGTGAACATTTTTTCTAATTTATCAAACAGGTCTACAGCCTACTCCTTATTACTATAACAAAATACAACAAATCACACAAACAGATCAACTCACTTGACGATAGCAAACATGAACAAAGCTAACATGGAGGTCAACTTGTACAAAAAAACACAATAAAACTTCAATCGCCTTTTAAATTAATATCACAATTAAATTGTATCACATTTGTTCACATGATACAATTACCATAGAAAATAGTATTAATTTAATATTAAATATTTAATATTAAAGGTAAGAACTATCGTTTTTGGGGGTTAGTTAGTTTTTTTTAATATAACTAAAAAACATTGGGGTGATATTTTTAAAGCTCTTAAAATATTCTACAATAAAGTACAAATATACACTTCTTGAAAAAATATCATACCAAAATATTTCCAGAAAAATATAACAAACAAGAAAAATGTTTCCAGAACAATGCTTTTCTTACGACAGATATTTTTCGTTTTTCTAACCATAAATGATTTTAAATGTTTGATTTTCATAGTTATTTGCAAATCTGCACAGTTAGTTGTTTCCAATGAACCATACCAAACATTAAAATTCTTTAAATGGAACAATAGATTTAGCAGTACAAGAAAATTTATTAATTATTATTATATCAGTATTGAAACAGTGAAGTGAAGGAAATAATTTTAACACAGTAATGAAGATTTATTGCTATTATAACAAATATGGAAATTGTTATTAGAAATCACTTTTAAAACTTTTAAAAATTAAAAACTGTTTTTTTTTATTAAGAGGGGCACAACTGATGCTCTCACCCTTTAGGAATAATTTAATATGACTTTTAACCAATAAACATGTCCAAAGCAGCAGTATTAAATAGTGTATATTTTTTTGTATCACATATCCTATAGAAGGCTTTAGGACAATACATCATGTTTAATTCCTTTTCCCATCTGGTAAATTAACATTAAATTTGTTAAAATAAAACAACTTGTACTAGTTTATTTCTTCTTCTTCTGACTTCACCATAAAACCTTCTCTCATTTCTTCCTTGGTCGACCAACGTAAACATGGCATTTACACTTAGGATTTCATTTGTATTCATTTATTTTTAAACCCATTGCTTCTTTAAAAATTACTTGTTTTATATTTATACAAAAATTTGTTTCTCTGTATTCTGATAACACAATATTATCAACAATTTAAATCCATGGATACTAGACCATAATCGCTGCCCACTATCCATTCTTAATCCTAAACTTTATTGGGGTCATCGTGTTACCTCCAGACTATACAATGTTAATACTGAAAATAACAATATACAACTAAAGATATTGGGCCTTGGTCCTGTCGACATATCACTCATCATACTACTGGCTAGGACCATTCCTCCATGTGCTCTTCCTATAGAGGCACCTGTTTCTTCTTGCGATACACAACTCTGGAATCATGGATCAGCATAATAATGAAAGAATGTAAAATAAACTTACCATAATAAATTTACAACATTTTGAAGACTAACTTAAAACAGATGACTTTTCAGCTAACGTGTAAGTACATACTGTAGTTGAAAGTAAATACTATTAGCGTGTGACAGTAATTACTGTTGATGTAAGAGTCTGAATTACTGTAATGTAATTTTAAGAGAGAATAAATACCGCACCATGTACAGTATTTACTGACACTCCAAATAAACAAAATCAAAGCCTACCATAACATATTATAAAGACTACTCAGTACCGATTGACGAAAAACTGGATCCTGCGGAAGAGTGGCATTCTCGTGTAGGAAACTGCTACAGGAAGTCTTGCTACAGGAAGGCAGATTTTCACCACCGAAAAATAAATAAATATACAGAATGCTTAAATCCATAGCACCAAATCTATGAAGTTTTACACTTCCATCACTAGCCTGAGTTTCTGTAGCAACACACTGAGCATAGTAATAAGTCACCTACATCTCCAGCATTGGAGTGGGTGTGGAAGGAAGTGTAGTATACACTAATTGGCAACACTGGTGCAACAAACTGACATATAAAGTACACTGTACAATATTTTATTCTAAACTCATATTGAATTCTGTCAACGAATCTTATGAATGAACTCATCTCGTGATTCACATGATTTTATTCCAATTGCTAATTTAGTGTTTTAAATGAGAAAATAAATTCAATAACTGATACTGTGAGTATTCCGATATTCTTAATCACTGAGTAATTTAACCCTACTTCACACATCACTAATATGAAAAGTTTCTCCACTAAAAGGCAGACTTCCACTATGACTTTTGAGACAAGCTCGGTCTTTCAACAACCAAATAAGAGGACCTTCTCAATTCCACTTTGCTACAAAGCAGGTTAGGACTTGGCTTCCACTAGAAACTATTTGACAACACAATCCTCACAACATAACATTCGGCACTTTGATTATCACACATGCTAATTTGTAAGATTACAACTTCTAACTTGAAATGGTTTTTTAAATTGTCACAAAATGAATGTGTAATTAAATAGATAATTACATGACATTTGATACTTCAAATGCGGGATTTGAGCATATTTTAGTTGTATTTGAAGAAAAAAAAAATATTTTTTTTAGGTTAACTTAAATTTAGAAGTAGCTGTCATATCAAAAATACAATTTACTTCCTTTATATAACAGCTTAAACGATTCTGATTAAGTTTTTCTTACATTTAAATAACGATACATTTGAGGTACTCTTACAATGTAAGTATCTATTAAAAGTATCTATGGTCCTCCAAAAATTAATTTGTGCAAATAGTTACAGTTGCAGTCCTATAAAAGATTCAACTTATTTAATCCCTCTAAACTCCTGTAAATTAAATTACTAGGTTAGACACTAACTGACCTCATTAGTCTTGATGAATGTCAGGTTCTCCTGCATACCAGAACACCTCTTCTTGTGTTCTCCCAGACAGGCGATGTACGCTACCGCATGCGGGATAAAGCTCTGGTCCATGGTGCCACTGAAGAGAGTAGTGGCCATAGGTCCTTGAGCGTACACTGGAACATCCTCTCCTCCATGGGTAGCCCACTGCCGTGGGACTGCTGCCCCATGCACAGCATTCCGTTCTTTGGCAGAGGACGTCATGTTGTCCGGGAAAGGACGTGGTGTATTGTATCCAGGCCCATTGCCATACAGAAGAGTAGAATAAGGCAAACCATCTACGTCAGAAACTTTGGAATCAGCTCCTAAAATATGTTATTAAATATATGAATACAATATATATATGGGGGTACAGACCTGCCCTGCGGCCTTCAGCCGCTAACTCCTACTAGCCAGCGTTTCAACTTACAACACTAAGCTAAAATAATACTATACTAAATGTGTGTGTGTGTGTGTGCAGGGGGTATTGTTTTGGATTATTTTTTATTAGTTTATTTTTTACTAGTAATACAGCCCGTTGTATTTAAGAATACAATGATCTCTAGAAAAAAGTAGGCCTTCATATATTTCATATATTTTGCTAGATTGTTGAACACATCAATTAGGCTAATTCACGCAAACAGATCAACTCGCTTCATGATATAGGAACAATGCTAATGTGGAGGTCAAGTTGTACAAAGAAACATAACAAAACTTCAGTTAACTGTTAAATTAATATCATATGTTTCATTTGTTTGTATGACACAACTACCATAGAGATGTACCAACTTGATACTAAAGGGGGGAACTGTGTAATTGTGGAGGTTATTTAATTTTTCTAAATATTACTAGAAAAATATTGTGGAAGTATTCTTACATCTCATAAAAATTTTATACAAAACATTATTATGTAAAGTAGTAAATATAAATTTTGAAAAAATAAATAAAACTCATCCAAATGTTGATCAGAAATCAATGTTTTCAAAACAATGCATTTCTAATATATTTTTTAGGAATATTTTTTTTGTTTTTCACCTATAAATCTTTAAGAATATTCAATTTTCATAATTATTTGCAAATATGCAAAGTTAGTGGTTTCTAATGACATGTCAAATATTAAAATTGGATATATTAGATTTAGTTGTACAATAAATCTCTTACCCAATTATTATTTTGGTGCAGATTAACGGGATTATAACTTGTAACCTCATGATTCAAACTATAGCAAAAGGGTACAACACAACAAAATATAAACTTGACTGTACTTGCCAAGTATCGGATTCCCACGAGGAGTGGCCAGACCACCAATAGTAAGCACGTGAGAATGGTCTGATGTCAGAACAACCAACGTCTCTGACTGGTCAATCTGTGACAGCAGTGCCAAAAGGGTAGATTCTAAAGATAAAGTTTCGTCTAATGCACGATAGGCATTGTTGTAATGGTGTGCATGATCTATCCTTCCACCTGTAAATACAATATTGAATGTTTTAAAAAAATGGACGGGCGAGTTTATATTATTTATAATGTTATTTTGTTATAATGTTATATAATTTTATAATGTACTTTTTCTCATAAAGTATAAAAGATAGAGGATTATTTACCTTAAATTTTAGATTACACTATTTTTTTATTTAGTTTTTAACAAAGGGGTTTTGCAAAATGTAGCCATTTTTGTTTTTCAAATACACTGTATACTAAGTGTTTTATACACTTTTTTGAGTGATAACAAATTTGTTTATATACTTTTAATTTTTTTTAATCCTTAAAAATATACAAGAATATATTATTTGTGAAAATTTCATAACCCTAATCTTTACAAAAGTTGAGAAAAATACATCTTTTTTTTTGGAAAGGAAAAAATTAAAACGTTTACTTACAAATATAACAAAAAACATGTTTGTGTATTAACTTCAAAAACAGCTTCAAACACTAGGCTAAGGCTCACTATATCATATTATAAAAATTTATTTTGTCATTGTAGTGAACAAATTTCTACTTTGAATTTTGTATATAAAAAAGAATTTAGTAGTTGTCACAGTGCTTACTACTAGGCTTACTATTTTAGGTGTTTTTCTGATAAGAATCTTCCATAATCCATTTCGGTAATTCTATATTTTTGTAATCTGACTTCCAATCTTTGTTTTTATTTCTAATAATGACAATGATATTTATATTATAAATAATAAAACAAATAATTTATTTAAAAAGCATAAAAGACAACACATACTATAAATTTCTTCTCAAACTCAACACTTCAAAGCAATAATGAAAAAACTGTAAACAAGTAAACACACACTCCAGCTGATTAAAATATTACAAGCTAGCCACTCATCCATAATAAAATTTATCTTAAACAAATTCGTCCCAAAATAATATTATAATATACATTGTAGAACAATATATTCAACAAACAGGCAACTGAAATGACTCATGCAGGATTTTACGTGCTAAAATATAGTTTGACATACATAGGATTTTTTTTTTACCTTCAGTATGACAGGAAGAAAATTATTATACCACTTTGAAAAAGAAATTTCAGCAATATTATTTTTTAAAAATACTAAAATTCAATTTCCCTACAAATTTTTCAATTTTGACTCTCATTAGTAATATGTTATGTATCAATAACATACCAAAAAATATCTAACATGGTATCCTACAGATTTTTTCTGCCCTAGATGCACCATTGGTTTTCTTTGGGTATATTTGAGATAAATTAAACCAAAAACTTTGTAGCTGAAAAAAGGTTTTCTGAAGAGTGTGTGTGTGTGTGTGTGTGTGTGTGTGTGTGTGTTTTGCAATAGAACGTGTTACTTACCTCATTGACAGTTTTACACAGTGTGACAGCATCAGTTCCAATACACCTTCAAAGTGTAACAACAAATCCCCTCCTGGTTCTATCTTATGTTTTTTCTGTATTAACCTAAATACCAATCACCTATATGATTTATAATAGTAATAGTAGCAAATGGAATACTATTACATTATGAATCAGTAAAATAATATTTTTACTAACTTACATTCTGTATACTAGTAAAAGTAAAAATAGTTATATTAGTTAATAGTAAAAATAATTAATACTGTACATATTATGAAACACACTCAATTAATATTATAATTAACTACACTGCTAGTCAGAGTATTAAAGTTAAAGGTCAAGACAGACGATATCAAGCAAACGTTCACTTACTCTCAACAAACAATAGGAATCCCTTGGGGTTTTTTCGGAGAATATTGACTGCTTTCCTCGCCATATCTACAAGCGATGGGTCTCCCTTGGGAGTTATATCACGGTCAGCTTCAAAGTCCATGTGGGAATATGCGAACAATCCTGTAAAACATCTTTTGTAGTCATTCAGTCCTTTCTGAACGTATTCATATAGTAATATGTTCAGTAGAACAATTTTGAATAACCAAGAAAGTTGCTATGCTTTACAAATATTTTTTTAAATGCTGTTAAAGAAAAATATTACGTTCTTTGTATTAGATGTATAAATCAGTGTATTGTAATTTTAAAGATAGTGGCATGAACAAGCTCTTCAGTCTGTTTTTTCTTTAAATTTTACGCTAAATATTTTATTAATTATTTAAACAGAATAATTCACCCCAAAGATTGAAATGATTCAAGATAATATCTTACCTTGTACATCAAGAAGTACATGTTACAAAAATATTCAACTTCCAAAACACTCTTTGCTCAAAGGAGTTTCACATACTTTGCAATAAAGTATTATAATCAACTTCCAAAACACTCTTTGCTCAAAGGAGTTTCACATACTTTGCAATAAAGTATTGTAATCAACTTCCAAAACACTCTTTGCTCAAAGGAGTTTCACATACTTTGCAATAAAGTATTGTAATCAACTTCCAATGGAACTTAAAAGTTTAGAAGTTAGTGCTAAAGTGTTGTGAAATAAATTAAAGGACAAAATTAGGTTAAAGACTTAAACCTAATAGACTGAATGATATGCATATCTAATAATTTATTTATTGTTTTTCTATACTCTTTTTTTTGTATATAATATAATTTGTTTGTCTCATTCATGACTGTGCAGGACCAACCTATGTACAGGCATTCTATGCCCCCTGTAGGTTCTTCTTATATAACTAAATGTTTTGTAGGAAGAAAAAGTTGGTAAATAAATAAATAAATATCTCCACTTATAATCTGTGACTTCGCAGTTCATTATTGAAGTCCTTGCAGATGCTTGCTCTGCTAAATACTCTTTCACAATGTTTTCCCCTTGCTCTTCACCCTTTTCACAGAGGCTATGCTTCATTTTGCCAGCGTTTTTTGAGATCCTGCTCATTCTATTTTACATTATTAATCACATTTTCTCATGAGTAGCTAGGGAAATTTTGGCCATCCATACAGAGCCTTTCATGCATGGATAAGGCTAATATATACTAGGTATCTGAGGATTCTGTTTGATACACCACTTGGCCAGTGTGTTATTCATACCATCAGCATGGCCACTTTGCACTTAAGAATTAACCCAGGTAATGTAAGATAATAAATGTGTATTTGTTTGTGTGTTAGGTAGATAAGGGGTTGTACTATGAGATACAGATAAGGTTGGACTGCTAATCCTATCATCTGCCAATTACAGTTGCCTCTGCTGGAAAATGTTTAAGATATTTTTTTAATTTGCCTCCATCATGTCAGCAAGAAAAAAGCTGTGAGCCACAATTAGACTATTTTTTTAATGGTTTTAATTTATTGTTACTGTTTTTTTTAATTTTTAAGTAGTATTAAGTTGTAGAAAAAAAGTTTAATTATTTTGTTTAATTACTACGTGTTAGACTTTTCTTAATACACTACTCAAAAAAACTAAACTAAATGTTTGACTCAGAATGTTTCTGACCCAACAAGAAGTCAGTGTTCCTTGGATCCACTCTATCCATCTGCTGCTTGTTCCAAACATATTCAGCCTTCAAGTTACGCTTCTTCTTCTCTTGCAGCCATTCCTCAATTAAATTTCTTCCATCCAGTCTTCTACCCTCGCTCGTCACCTGTTCCGGGTCTCGGGCGACTTTGGGCAACCAGTGGCGTCGTCCTCCTCCCATCAATACCTAAAATCAGAAACATTAAAAATAACTTAAAATGAAAATGTATTAATACTTTTTTTTTGTGTGTTTAACGTCCGACTAGTGTGCACACTTGGGCTAATGCAGACGATGGGATGATTTATAGCGTATGAAGATGCCAAGCCCTAGCCGGGAATCGAACCCGGGTCCTCGGAGTGAAAGCCTAGTACGCTATCCACTAGGCCACTGAGGCATCTTGTATTAATACTTAAGTTGAATGTAACACATAGGTAAATCACAAAGCTCATTAAGATGAATTGTAGATTCATCTTTCCTGGCTTTCCCAAGAGGGAGGTGAATAGACTGGTAAGAGAAGACAATTCCAGTAAGTTTTGAACTAAATGTTTACAAGTGCAGACAGTTTGGAAAAGAAAGAGAACTGTGAATCTTCACATGTGACCAATTGAACAGAACCTAAAAAATCAATTTTTATAACATTTTACAGATTTTCTAATTTTTTTATGTAGTTTTTAGGTTAATTTTTTTTTTAGAAATAACGTGCATTTGTTTTATATGCTAAAATGTTCAATATTTGCATAATTTATTTTTAACGCACATTAATGTTCCTGCCAGGATCATCTTCCACTAGTTGTCTAGCAATGTCCTTACAAGACTTGCGAGCTGAAGGTGGTACCTTGCTGTCATCCTCCCAGTAACGGCTTGGCGAGTGTGCATACAGAGCAGCAGGTGTGGCATGGGTGATCCGTGTATTAGTCACAATTCCAGTCCACTTGCCTTTAACAAAAAAGTACTAACATAACCATATGTACAGTTTTGTTCTTTTTTAAGGAAAAAATCAGACATTGGGTGACTTAAGTTGTGATTAAAGTGTGCCACTTCCTGAAAGTAAAAGGCTAAAAATCAATAGTTACTGTACTACACTACTATAACATTACAAGTCCAATATTAGCCCACTAGAAAGCGATCCTCAAAACTGTAATAGTAAAGTAAGATAATAGTTTCTGATTCTACTAGTAATTATACTGGCTTACTAATCAGTTCACTAGCCCAATTGATTCAGTTTCTGAAATGCCAACCCTAGTCACTTAGCTTTGTGATTTTCAAGGTAAAATCTACCACCTTTAGTTACTTACAAAAGCCGTTTTATACTCAACAATAAAAAAAAAACATTCAAACTTCTATCCACAGTAAGATTTCAATAAGTTTCATTAGTGAACTTCTGCTTTGTACTTGAAACTTAAAAAATATACATTTGAAGAACTACACATTTGAAAATGTAGTGACATTTTTGTAGTTCACACTAAATTTTTAACTACACATTCAATAATTCATGCCAAAACTACAAACCCACTTAAACCATAACTTAAGCATAGAAAAAAATGTTTTTCAATCAATAAGTGAAATTCAATACTTTTTTACCAATACACATTTGGCAAGATCTTTGAATAGTGGGCTAATAAAAATTTTTAGACTCCGTGAAAATTTCATTATATTTACACCAATGAGATAACTTTCAGTTTGAATAAATGTTTAACCTATGTGAATTTTATGTTATTGAAATCCACATTTTTTTTTTTTAGAACATGCACAGCTACATGTGATAATACAAAAATGTAGTGACTGATTTGTACTGTCTGATATAAATGAATATTACATGTTTTTTTTTAAATTTAGGCCTATTTTAAGTTACATATTCTTCAAATTCAAGTTCAGGCCTAATATCAAATTTCTATTAGTATAAATTTTACTATTATTTCTTTTTAAAACAATAAAAAAATTTAAGTGCATAATTAGTGATTTTTAATGATCCTTTTTTTTAATTTGGAATTGCCGCCATTTCAAAAGTGTTAAAATGATTTTGTTGCCTGACAAATTTGTCCAAACTATTACTGAAGTGGGTTTTTGTGTTAAGTTTGAATCAAATCAGCATATTATTTTGTATATGAATGCAATGATGCTCAATTCCATTGAAACAGAAACTATAAACTTTAATAAATAAACTATTAAAGAAACTTAAATTAAGGCCGACTTAGTCTAATCGGCTTTACATCCTGCACTAGAAATGTAATCTTCTCACTGTCAAGCTGTGAGAACCTTGTTTTAATAAAATCATAAATATTACATTGTGTATTATTAAAAAAAATTGTTGATGTCCTAAATTAACCAGTAATAAGGTTATTTAATAAAACATAAATGATGCACAGACATAATTCAGAAGGTCGTTCATGTGTCAAAATAAAAAAAAGTTCCCATAAACTATGTCAGGAAATGTTTATCAGCTATCTACAATTTGTTTTTTTTTAAATTTGATCATTTATGTTTTAATCTAGCAGTATAATTGTAAACGGTTATATGGCTTGCACACTAATAGACTGTTTGTAATGGGTTTAAAATAAACCCTGTTATTAAAATACACTGCCATTTCTATGTAGTATAAGGCGAAACAGTGAACAGTGTCAAAGGTCAGGCCTTCTTATGGCTCCCATTAGCCAAATCCAGAACAACCGAGTTTTGAGACCCGACTAACCAAAAACTGCTTTCTACACATGCACGGCGCTTGAGTGTATAAAAGCATGCCGCTGTAGTTGCATGAATCACCAACCTAGAGCAGAATATTGAGCAGTCTCTCATCGACCTAGAGAACAGAGTCAGAGAATCCCCAACCTAGGTCGAGAAAATTGAGTAGCCTATTGTTGATTCCAATCAAGCATAGTCAACTTGCCGATTACCACAGAAAGAGGTATTTTACCAAGTAGCAGGTAATATATAGCGAAGAATTAGTAAACATTATGATGCCTTAGGTTATGGAGAATTCCAAATCCTTAGATTATTTAAGATTCTGAAAGCTTGAGATTTTTTAACACCTTAATCCTTAGGCTCAAAAACAATGAACACCCAAATCCTTTTTCTGGCAATCGGTTAATCCGTTCTAGAGATATAAACAATTTAGTGAAAACAAATACAATTGCGGCAGCAGCTGTCTCACTGACATGATAAAAGTGTATTTCCAAAAGTATATTTCTTTACTTTTGAAATTCTGATTTCACCATCATAATCAGTAGTAAAATCTACACATATTACAATTTTAAATTATCAAATTATATTAAAAATATGAAATGAAGCACCATTAAATTGTATTTCTTAATGTAACATAATCAGATAATTAAACACATTGCACTTATTGCAATGGTGAGATCAGATTTAAAAAAAAAAGAAACACAAAAAGTTACGATTTTTTTAATATTTGAAATGGCCGCTACTCTGAAACTTTTAAACGAATTTTACTGGTTAACAAACATTTATATATGAAAATTTTCAATGAAAATTCACTACCAATACAAATAAAGACAAGTTTTCAGACATATTTTTCAAGGAATGTTTTTTTTATCTTATATCATATAATCTGAGTCTGCATATTAGAGAAATACCTTGTTGATTATGTAAAAAAAACTCTTACTATCAAATTCACAGTGGAAAATCAGGTATTGGAAATAGCCATCATTTTATAACCCAGTCTCGGGACTAAAATGAACTACAGTCCTGATTCTTAGATTACTTTTTGAAAGGTCTTTAAAAATGATTTAAGTACATAATATGTGTACGAGTAAGGATCTTTGCATGCTAGTGTTTATAATTTTTGCCCTATTTATTTAAAACTTCCCAAAAAAATCAATTTTGGTAATAATAGCTTAGATAAATTCATTACTCAGATATATCCATTTGAGTTTCATAATGGTGACTATTCCAAAGTTAAAAAAAAAAAACAATATTTTTCTGAAAATATAATTTTGTCATCATAACCAGCATTTTAAATCAGCATAAATTAGTGTTTTAAATTATCAAATTCTTTTAAAATTTAAAAATTAATCTTTGCAAAATCTGTATTTTAAGTTTGATTTTTGTACAAAAGTGAAACGGTCTATGTGTCAACTTGGTGTTCGGCATTTGATTTTTGTGTGTTCTGTGTTTGGTTATGTGGTTTGTGTGTTGTGTGTTTGTTTGTTATGCAGTTTTGGCCAAACGAATTGACTGATTAGTTTCAAATTTGGTACAAAGGTACTTTGTAATAAGCCCGAAAGATGTAAGTGTAAGATTTGCCATTCACTTCCGTTTTAAGATGGCAGGCTCTTATTCAATGTTGAGAGTAGTCGCTCTCAATCAGGTTATTTCCTGTAATACTGACTGAACAGCAAAACCTATCATAATGTTTACCGCTTGTGGAGAAAGAGTATAAAATGTTCAATAAAGTTAGTCCAGTAACATTTTTGTAACTATTACTTTTATCAGTTAAATTTACAGAAAAATTTACAAGTGCTGTCGTAGAACAGTCTTTATATTAAAGAATGTACTGTAAGGTCTACTGATTTTTGAACTACTTCAATGTTGTATTCAATGTTGTTAGCTCTTGTTAGCTTTTGTTAGCTTCGGTTTTATTGTGTCAGCTAGACAGTTAGGCTAAGGTACTACTATTATGATGTCCTGTTACCCTCAACGGGCTTACCTTCCTGTCTTGCCCACTCCAACAAAGAGTCAACCTTAGAGTTAAAACTGGAGTAACAATTTTCAAAAAGACCATTGCCGTCCAGTCCCACAGTCTCAAAGTTTGCCTTTACACCACATAGAAGCGCTGTGGCACAAGCGGAAGATTCTCCGATTTGAGCGTCCAGGTTGTACGTCTATGAACAACAACGTCTACACAATAAATTAGTTAATTAAAAATAAAAAAAAAGAAACATGTTTGTCACAAAATGAAAAGTAACTAATTTGATATAAACTGAATAAATAACAAACTAGTCAACATACTTTACTCTGATGTACATCTTCGGTGGGACACTAAACACAGGTAACCTATTTACTTACTAACCCTTTGATGATAGGTATGTTGCAGAAATCTACATCAGGGTAAAGTAAGTCGAATAGCTTGTTCATATTAATTTTTATTTTGTTTTGTTCATATTAATTTGGTTTCTTTTAATTTTATGGCAAAGAGGTTTCCTTTTGTATTTGTAGCAAATTAGTAGTAAATTACTATTACAGAATTTCTTTTCATCACAAACTAAAATTTAAGTCACATTAAATTTTAAAAATCACATTTAACTACTTCTCATTATAAAAAAAACATATAATGTACATAACTAGATGTAGTTGGTAATGGTACGAAAAATTGAATTTGTTATCGTTTTAATGGATATAACCGTTTACGGAAACTTCTCGGTCAGTTTTTTTCTCTGATGTCTACAACAAAATTTACATGTATGTGCATTTCACCACAAAGGCCTATCTTAAGGACACTAAAAAAATTCGTATCAAGTACTATTTAGTCAAAAATTCTTTAAGATTGACCAAAATATTACTTTTTCAAAATCGATTTTTAAAAAAAATTTTGACAAAAGAGCAGGAAAATCGATAATTTTTAATCAGAATCATATTTTGTTAAAGTGTGGTTTTGTGTGTGTGTGTGTGTGTGTGTGTGTTGCAATGGTATTTTTATCGTACCGCTATCAGCAAGAATTCCAGAGTAATATAACAGTGTAAAAGGTGTAACTTAAATCGAACGCCACAGTTGTACGATACTCCTGGAAATTCCTTTTGTTCATCGACAACTGTTGCCTGCTGCATCAACTATCAGTTACCCTTTTGGTACAGTTGTTACGGGCAACCATACATAAAACCGAAATGTTAATAATACAAGATTATCAACACTTATATGCAGGATTGGTTATTTGTCTTTTAAAAACGAATAATTCTTCTCGGGTCGTCGAGTTAGTCGGATGGATTTACAAATGGTTAATTCGATACGCTAAATGTTTCTTCAATAAAATTTCAAAATATTTAAATTGATTTTTTATTACTTAAATTATACAAAATCTTTATTTAACTTTACTATATTTCCTCAAACTTAAAGTCCTTCTTATACATATTTCATATTAAAATAATAATCATCATTAAGATTTTTGTTTTTCAAAAAATTCATACAATGTTATTTTAATTGGTTTACCTTAATTTGGAATGTTTTCTTATGAAAAAGAACTGAACTTCTCTGAATTTAACTTAACTCAACTGAAACCAATCTCTTAATGTTTTATCTAGAATATTTTCAACACCTTCAATTTATAAACAATTTTACCATTTTGTTGGCCAATTTAATTTATATGACTTCTTAAATTTAATAATAATTAAACTGAAACCTAACCTTTAATTTGAGATTTCGGGAATATGATTCTTGAAATTTTACTGCTTGTAACTTATTTTAGGATTAATTAATTGATTCTTATATTTTCTTCCCCTGATTTCATACCTTTCTGGTTATACTCTAGTTTTGTTTATCCCCCTATCATTTAATTTAGGCTTTGGGATTTAATTGGCTTATTATATTTTAATAATTTTCCCTTAGGATTTATTTCTAATTTTAAGAACATATAATATTTAATTCTTGTTATGGGAACTTTATAGTTCAATTCCTAATTAAAGATAACTCTTACTCAAATTTAACTTTTATATTCATTTTCATTAATTGAGCAATTTTTTTGACTGGGTATTTTTCACTCATTTCCTGAATTAGCAAGTACTGATTAAGCTAGAATTGTTTAATGGATTTGTTAACAGTACCTGCTCCATCCAGCAGTCCCGAAATGTTCCTGGGCAATTTTGAGTTGAGTGAGCTGCGGATCCTTGACATCCCGGTTATTGTGTGCGCTTACTAGCGATTTTTTCATGTATTTTTTTTTCACGAATTTTTTGTATTTTATTAGTAGCCTCTACTTTGGACCACTAAATTTGCTTATTTACTTTTTTCCTATCTACTTATGTCATCAATTTTTATGTTCCCTAATTTCAAAATTTTTACAATGATTTTATCTGTTCAGCTGCAAACGCGAATCAACCAGTCCTCGGGCAGTTTTCAGACTTCCGAAAACACAACCTTGCACTAGCTATCAGTCCAAGACAGTGCCGGCTTAACTCTTCATTAGGGCTTATATTAGAAAATTTTATGCCATTGAGGGAATTCCAAATTTTCCTGTTTTTGGAAATTTCCCTTTTTGCATTTACCAGCCACAGGACCTGAGAGAATGTCAACTTCTCTTTGACATTTCTCACCTTGCACCTTCTTTGTACTTTTTCTATCTCAGAAACCAATTTTTTACCTAATAATTAATCCATTTTGGTTAATTATTTTATCTTATTTATCCAGTTGTGTTGATTACCTGGTGGCAGTGATGTATTCCCTTTCTCCGACCAAGTTACTCCTTCCTTGCTCACTCCATTCTAACTATTCCTAAAATCAATAAAATCGCATAACTTTTTTCTGTTGACCAATTTTCCTGATTCTTTCACCATTTCTCGGTATTGTTCTTATGTTTATTGTAAACTTCGATTGGTGATCATATCATGTTTCGTTCATTAGATATTTCTGTTTTTCTGTTTTGGCCTATTTTCCTTGATCATATAATTCGTGTTAATTTATTTTACACCTACTTATCATGATTTAATTGCTTATATTGTTCTTCATATTTCAATTATTATTTCTTAATCCTACTTTTATAAATATTAACTCATGCATTTTATCACCAGATATTTCATAAGTAATTCTAGATTTTATTTAATGCAAAATTTTAATTTTAACAAAACTCTTTAAGTGAGCAAAATCTCATCTATTTATTATGATTAGTTAATTCGAATAATTAGGCTTTTATTTTCCTTATTTTGTCCTACATCTTTTATCTTATGAACATTATATTTTATAAATTTATATTTCGTAGAAACTATTGTGAAACATTGTCCCAGTTAACCTTTTTCACTTTGTATTATTTTTTCTCAAACATCAACAACGATTTCTTGCTAATTTTCTTATCTTTCCTTATATACGAGGGTTGATCAAATATAAACGAGACTGATTTTTTAAAAAATTTATTGCTTACTTACAAATTATTCTTGATACAACTTATTTTTCTACATAGTCTCCCGCACGAGTAACACATTTTTCCCACCGGATTGGAAGTTTTTTAATTCCATCTTCGTAAAAAGTTCTCGGGCGTTCATTGAGCCATTGGAGCACGAAGGTCTCCACCGCAGAATCGTCTTGAAACGCTGGCCTCCAAGCGCCTCTTTGAGTGGCCCAAACAGGTGATAGTCGCAGGGTGATAAGTCTGGACTGTATGGGGATGTTCCATTGGTTCCCAGCCAATTTGATCGAGTTTAAGCCTCGTAGCATTCGCCCGAATGTGGTCGGGCATTATCGTGAAGAAGAATGACGCGTTTCGCCGGTTTAGATTTCCTTTTCCTCTGAAAAGACTGTTTCTGCGGCTCTAAAACATCGCAATAATATTGTGCATTTATTGTGCGTCGTTGGTGGAGGAAATCGGCGTGAAAGGCGCCTTGATTGTCGAAAAATACAGTGGCCATTACCTTCCCGGCCGACGATCGTGATTTGGCCTTCAGAGAATTCCTTCAGAGAAGTCCTTCGGCGAATTCCTTGTGCCAAGCAAAAACGCGAGCTCTTGACAGGGTCCTGTCCCCGTATTAAGCCGTCAATCTACGAAAGATTTCAGTCGGATTGACCCCCTCCTTGGCCAAAAACTTAATAATAATTCTCTGCTCCACGGAAACGTGCACTTCACTCTCACTCATTGTATAGTTTTATACTGAAGGGTCCGAACGGAAATGTTGCCCGTCTACGCCCGTCCCAAACCTCCCAGGCTACCTGAAACCCCACCCTTTAGAGTTCAATGTCCAACGGAAAAGTTTTTAGAAAGTCAGTCTCGTTTATATTTGATCAACCCTCGTATATAGTATTTATTTTAAATTATAATCATTTCCAATTTAATTACTATTATACATGCTCTTATTTCTATTCTACTTGCTACGGTTACAAACTTTATGTTTTATGATTATTTGTTAAAGTCATTATTTTCATTATTTGTTAATATTTAGAAAACTATCAGTTTTTTCAAAATTTTTTATTCTTAACATTTTGTAGACATGGTTTTATTAAACAGAATCTTACTTCATTCTGACAATTCTTTTAAATTTATAATTATTTTTCTTTTTCTGGATTTTATTTTAAATTATTATAAGTCCAGCAGACATATTACTTTGGCCTTTGCAAATCTCTGCAGGTTTTTTCCATCGTTTGCCTGCCTGGCCTTATCTGTAAGCAAGCCTCTTTTATTTAAACAAGGCATTCTTGACTCTGAATGAATTTAACTATTTTAAATTTGTTGCAATGAAACAAATTTTTCTGTCTAACCTTATTTCCTATGGTTGAGCAGTAAAACATTCTGTTTCTGTGCGTGTGTGTATGTGTAATTTCAAAAAACATTTTACAAATAATATAAAATTTTTTAATTAGGACTAAAAAAATTAGTACCATGTGCCATTAGTACTATAAGTAAAAAAACTAAAACCATGTGCCAAAACAATACCAAAAATACCTTTGCCAGTGCCACAGCAGGAAACTTATCCCATGCCATCACAGTGTCCTCTCCTTGTTGACCTGGATGTTGACCTTTATACAATCTTGCTGCAGTGAGAGTTGACACCCCTAGTCCATCTCCTACTAGCATAATGACGTTCCTTGCTCGAGGTCGCCTTCCTGTGGCATCTACAAGCCTTGCATGCAGTGCCTCCCGGGCTTCATCATACCAGAAGTTCTTGTCTGAAACAAATTCTTTTCATGTGGTTATACTATTATGTGTTTAAACTGTAAGTCAGAGTTTTTAAAATTTTGTAGGAAACTCATTTTACAAATCGAGGATGATATTGGGATGATATTGTTTTTGTTTTAAAAACAATATTTGAACAAATTTTACCAACATAGGTATAACAATTGGATATTTTTTTTAATTTTTTGCTAAAAACAGCTCAAAAGTGACAATTTTTAAAAAATTTAGAAACGGGTTGACATTTCTATGCATATTACTGAAACAGAAAGGCATCGGTAAGGGTCTTAATTAACGTCATGCTAACGGTACGGCCAATAGGCTTAACTAGCCTTATTTTAACATTAGACTCCATTTCATTTTTAATTAACCTGTGGTTGTGAATATTTAACTTTGATTTCTCCAAAGACAGCCATTAAACATAGATTAGGGAGCCACCTTGTATGAGCTACAATTATAACTGAAGTACTAAATAACTGGAATACACTATAGGTCAGTCGCTGAGAAAATGGCCTGCTAAGAACATCAGTGGGGAATAGAGAAAAATGTGTGAGTAAGATGTCGAGTCTCCATTCTCTCACCACAGCTCCCGTTTTACACTATTGCTGAATATTATCAATTCCCAACTGACAAAATAAACATTAAATAGTTTGTAGACTCAGATTGGCAGACGACTGTGTCACTGCACTATTTGAGGGGGTTGAAGAGGAATTTTTCTACACTCATGAAAAATTCTCTTATCCAGGCCATTTATGTGGCTGGACAATAATTAACTCAATATTATTTCTCTTCAAAATTTGCGGCAACACTACATATTTTAGGGGAAACATTACACTGACATAAAAACTAATTGTTGATTGCCGCCTACCCCATTACATGAATTGGCCCCTTCGACCCACAACCCAAAGGTCTAGCAACCTCGGGGTCAAAACTTAATTACACATCTGAATAATTAGGTCACACACTCAGATATCAAGATTGTGATCAGTGCTGGACTGGTTACTCCCCTGCTGCAATGTAGTGTGTGTATGACAAGTAGCAAAGCAACATCATGTACTATCAGGTTTAATGATGAAATAAAGAAATTAAAAATAGATTCAGAACAGGGATTTTCAAGATTATGTTCTAATAAGTATATTAAATAAATAAATAAAATTTGTGATAGTTAATGAGTTAGTCCCTCACCTTGTGTCACATCAGTGTCACCCAGGTTGAAGATGAAGGCGACCAATAGAAACAGTTGCAGTAGTTCTTTACACATTGCCTACGTTGATAGTTTGAAAATTATTTTCAATTTCTTCGGCAGCAACATCATTTAATAGTTTAGAATTCTTCATGAAACTTTATGATCATGCTAAAAAAAGCAGTTCTTTGTAAAGTTATCAAATACTTGTCTAAATATTTATTTTGTATTTTTGATAGTTAATTTTTGACACCTCCATTTACTGTTTTTTTTTAAATAAAATTAAGTAAACAAATATGCAAACACATTGATCAAACATTCATACAAGCTGTAATTAGGTTTTTACAAAATATTTTTTAAACTATTTTGGTTCAAGCACACTATCATACGAGAAAAATGTGCAAAAGCGTTCTAAAACACTACATTGTTCTTCTTTTATCAAGGCTATATGACGTTTAAATGCAAGATATTAGTTACCATCTAAAACCCACATTTTGGGTAGCGAGAATTAAATAATTTCTGATAAAAAGTACCATTTTTGTTTGTAATAAACACATGTTGAAGAAAATCTTATTACTGCATTTTTTTCAAAAATTAAAAAGAAGGAAATTTGGGGCACATATTATATAACAATAATCTATCAAATAAATAACAAAATATTGTTTATTATTAATGGAATTAAATTTATTTCCAATTAGGAATTAATAATTAGCAAAAGGAAATATCACGCTTTCTTTCAGAACATCTGAAAAATCATTAACCTTAATAAAGAAGCCAGTGACCAATTTAATTGAAGACATATTTAACATAACCAGTGTATACGAACTCAAATGATGTAAATGTCCTAGTTTTTATATTGGTCAAACATCAAAAACAATGCTCAGTTAACACTTGCCTGTCCAGAAAAACTTAATTTTCGCTAAACATCTTATGGAAAAAGCTAAAAATTGTATGACCAACATGGAGATATTACATTCATGAAATAAAAGTACTGTAATTATGTGGATTCCAAGGAGGAGTTACAAAAATCTAAGGAGGAAATTTACAAAAATGTGAAAACAGCAAGGCCGTATTTCCCATTAGCTTAATTAGGTTCGGGCCTCTTAAGGGTTTTAAGAAATTTTAAAAAAGTTTGGAAAAAATTAGAAGTAAAAAAAAATTTATTCAACAATGGAAAGAAAGCAGAAAATGCAAAGCATCACTGCTTCATTTTAAGTAAAAAGGCATATCACAACACAAGTATAGTAGGTATAGTTCCGTCTGTGACTTAAAACTCTGAAGTAGGTGACAAATTATTGAAGAATTCTATAAGCAGTGTAAAGTTAAATGCTGTAGCCATAATGGCCACTAAAAATGACGTAACATCATCATTGGACTACAAAGAGATTATTTCAAAATTTTCAAAAGTTGTAGACAGACGTAAATTGTAAGTCCGAATACCTTGACGTTTTATTGTAAACTCAATCACTGTTTTGAATAAATGCTATTTTTCTTTGAACTAACACAGCCTAACTTTAGGTTCATTGTTAATTTTACAATGGTTTTTTCACACACTACATTATCAATTTCTTATCTTTTTAAACAATTATGCTTTTATTGGGTATTGATACGTACACAGACAAAAGATAAGTTTTTAGTGTTCGAAATAAAGGAGCGCATGATAGGAGTGCGCCAACGATCAAAGATGCTACAGGGCCGAACACCGAAATGCGGCCCTGGAAATCAGATCCCTATAACATTATTAATAACAATCTTTCCTTTAAATCTAACTTAATTTACAATATTGAACAAAGTCCAGCCAACCTAAACAAATATGAAACTAATCAACTATACTACAACTGATAACATCGTATAGTGTAAACCAATGAAAACCCAACAGTCTTGACAGTGTGAAGGCCATTAGGTACAATTAATTCACACTGTGATGTTATCTTGACTAAAATAAACTTTATTAGTCTGTGTTTTGTATACAAATTGTATTTAGTTTTGATTTAATATTATATTATTAAATTTATGACAGTCTCAACAAAGGGAATAGTCTAATTGGTCACTAAACCTTAGACTGCTGAGTTCGCTTTAAAGTTATTTAAAAAAATGGTCGCAATATTGCTGCCTGATGATGTAACTAAAAGTATTTCAAAACCGCGGTAGCCTTTCCACGGTGAGTGATGGACCATTAGATAGTAGAAATAGGTTTATAACCAACATATATAAATATTTTATAAATTAACAAAATTAATTGAATACAGTAACGCATATTTATAAAAGTAAATTAGCCTATATGTATTAGTCACAATATAAGGTGTAAATAGACAACATTCATTTTGAATCCATTCGAATTTCTTACAGAGACCTTGTAACAAATCATAAAATATTTACAATAACATCACTGTAAACATGTTTAAAAACTGTGTACCTAGTTTCAACACATTCATTCGTCATTTATAATTAGGGATGGGATCTGTAAATAAATATTTTTGTTTTTAAAAACATATTTTGCGATTTTCGAGGAAAAATAAATATCTAAATACAAATCAATATTTTCTAATTCGCTTCTTTAAAAAAAATGTACGAAACGAGAATATAAATGGAAATACAATTTTCCAATGAAGCGATGTTATAACTGAATTTTAGGCCTACAGATGACAGATGAAACTGGAAGTGAATAATGAAATGAATGAGTAATTCTTTCAGAACTAAAATTAAAAACAATAAAAAGTGAACTTGCCGTATAACTTCTAATTTTAAAAAAATCACCAACGATAAATGAAAACTTAAAAAAAGA